>JAGFMF010011632.1:4735166-4759079 GCA_019455555.1 Galemys pyrenaicus
AGAGCCTAAGGTATGGGATCAGCTGACCTACTAGATAAGGCCTGTAGGTCGTTTTTCAAGTTTCAGTCAGCTAAGTTTAGACATAAACTCTGACTCTAACAAGATAAGGGAAGAAAAAGAGTCTGGGGGCTTTTCATACTGGAACCAGAGCCCCTCTGGTTTATCTCATCCTGTTTACAACCCCCTGCTTGGGAAGGGGAACTGTGCATAGATAAGGGAGCAAGGGCAGAGCAACCTTGCATACTTTTACTGACTAACTTTTACTGGTTACAATGTATTCATTTGCCTATTCCTACAATGATATTCCAGCAAGCACGTTTTTTTTTAGTAACTTACAAAACTTTAATTATAAAAATCAGCCAAAACAAAAAGGGGTCCAATGTAGGCCAGCTGTGGAGCCTCTGATTTTTCAGGAAGTTCCCCTAGGTTTTTGCCTCACAGTATAGGTAGGTGGCCCCCATCAAGTTAAAATCTCAATGTTGTCAAGCTGTCACCAGCTACTATGGCACGAGTTTGATCCCGTCAGGGAGCTAACACACATGGTGCAGCAGACCTCACCTGTCTTGCCTACTGCTACCCTCAGCAGCGTATTTCAGTAGACTGTGGGAGCAGACGAATTAATAAAATGGCAAAGGTTGCAGATAAGTTTTATGATTTTATTAATTTGTAAGCATTTGTGTTTTGTTTTGTTTTGTTTTTTTGTAAAGGCCCCTGTGCGCGTGCTTAGGTTCTGCACACGGACTTAGGTTCTGCACTTGAACTGCGCTTAACTTCAGCCAACTTAACCACAGCCGCAAACTACCGGTGCGATTTCTGATCAATTGCAGTGTGCTAAGAATTCTGCACGCACCTATTCTGTAAGACTTATAAAAAGCTCCCTGCCTGTGTGTTTGGGGCTTTTAGACTTGACTGTCAGTCACCTTGGTGGTTTGTGAGTTTGTTACAGGGTAACTTTAATATAAAATGGGTTTCCTTTACTGGGTTTTTTACCTGCGCGCTTAGAAGCCTTAAAAGTTCCAACTTTAGGTACACGTGGCAAAAGTTATTAACAGGTTTTATTTTATGAAAGAAGGGGAATAAAATAGTGATAATACCAAGGGAAAAAGAGAGGGATATAAATTTACAAATACCCTACCAGATTTAAGCAATGGCGCGTTGAGAGCTGGCTCTGAGTTAAATGAGATGGCTCCGAAGGAAGAGAGATGTCTTCCGAAGGAAGGGGTCTGGCTTCTCAGTAAGAGAGCTAGCCCCAGGCTCACCTCTGGTTTTATAGCTAGTTTGGCTGCTTAACTCTACCTTCAGGTTTTAGTGATTTACTTTTTGATAATTATTTTATTAGATTTGTGGTTTTGGAACACTGATGGTTTGGAGTGGGGTTGGGAGTCTACATACTTATAATTTATTTAGGACTACCTTTCCCCCTAACAAGTTCAGGATTAGGCTTGAAAAAAAACTTCTCTCATGCTTTTGCATCGGAACAAAACTCCTAGTGATCTGTAAATTTGCGTTATCTGGCAGAACATTTGGGGGCTAGCCTGAGCCACCTCCAAAAACGCCTTCAGGATTGGGAAACCCAGTTCAGACTAGGGAATCCTGGTATGAGCGCATTTTACCTGGTCCCCTGGCTTACCAAGCTTATCACCTCCCTTGCCAGACCTTTGTTTCTTTTCCTCTTTTGTAATACTTATGGGGCCTTGCCTCTTTAAGTGCCTTATGGCCTTCGTGGAGTCTAGGCTCTAGTCTATCCACCTAATAGTCCTCTGTTCCCTTAAATCACCTAGATGGGTAGATGGCCCCCCTGCCCCCCCCCTCCCTCCCCTAAGGGACCACTTCTGAAAAGGGAGGAATGTGGGAGCAGGCGAATTAACAAAATGGTGAAGGTCGCTAATAAGTTTCATGATCCCATCAACTTGTAAGCGATCATTTCCCATAAAGGCCACTGTGTACAGGCCTAGGTTCTGCACTCCAACTTTGCCCAGCCTCAGCCAATCCATGACAGTCACAAACTACCTGCGTGAATCCTGACCAATTCCAGTATGCTAAGAATCCCGGGAACACAGCTACTCCATAAACCCTATAAAAAGCTCCCTGCCTGTGTGCTCAGGGCTCTCAGACCTGATTATCACTTTGGTGGCCCGTTGAGTCCAGGCTTAAGCTTGAAGCAAAACTTCTCTCAAACTCTTGCATCAGAACAAAACTCCTGGTAGTCTGTAAATTCACATTATCAGGCAGAACATAGACCTTCCTCTTCTCCCCATTTTGTTTCTGGTGAATCCTCTCATTTGATTTCCCCTCTCCTCCCATCTCCCCTGCACCTCTGGCCTACACCACAAGTTTTCGTATGCATAAATAAATCTCTAAGAAAAAAATAAAGACCAACACCACCTCCTTTATAATACTGATGCGCATTTACAGGAAATTTATTTCAGGAGGTACAATCAGCTAATACTTTATTTTGCAATAGTACATGACCATGGAACTAGTTCTTTTGCATGATATAGTTCAGTGCCACTGTTATTTCAGGGAAGAAATTAAGCCACACAGAGTTGGGTCTTTCTATTTTCTATCTTTATGTACCGTGTGAATTGGTAAGATCAGCAGAAATTGTGCTAAACCTGCTAATAATCTCAAAGTTCTGGGTCTCCCTAGTGGCCTAGGGGTTAAGTAAGCATCAGTGCTATCACCCCTGTGGCATGAGTTTGACCACTGGCCAGGGAGGGGACCAACAAATGGTGCAGCAGACCTCTCCTGTCATGCCCACTGCTTCCCTTAGTAGTATATTTCAGTAAATCTGCCTGCTCTGCTCCCTACTGTGTCTCTGGTGAATCCTCTCACCGCTCCCTCATCTCTGGTCTACCCCACACACCAGTTCTTTTATGCAAAAATAAATAGATCTTTAAAAAAAAAAAATCCCTAAGTTCCATCCTTTTAAATGAAGACATGAATGAGTAATAGAAATCCATTCTGTTAATAGCAATCATGGACAATTTGGGATTCAAGCAAGGGCATAAAAAATATGGTCCAAAAAATTGCTGACAATTGTATCGTCACACATTAGCAATGACAATTCTATCCAAAATCTTGAAATGGAGATTTTTAACATTTCCCCATAAAATGCAAAGCTAAATACTAATATTTCCAGTCATAAACTGGGGTGCATTTTCTAAGACTTACCGGACCCTCTTATCCTGATTCATCCTTTTCCATGTAGCTGAATTCACTTGATCTCAACTGCTATTCAATGTTTCTAAATTTCTAGATATGCCTGCTCTGTGGATCTAGAAAGGATGAAAGGGGGTGTGAACTATTATTTGCTGTCTTTTCTTCCCTACCTCTGAAACTCTGTAGAAATAATATTTTTACTTAGCTCTTAAGTACTAGTGCCTTAAATTCCTTTATCTTGTTGAATAACTATTGTTCCTAGTAAAATCCATTTTCTAGTTAGTTTCATGGCCCTCAGCAAGCCTGTATCTAGAATCTTGTTTTCTTCATGTCAATTTAATCTCCAAGGAGCCTTACTGGGGAACTAAAACCATTCTTAATAGATCTATCCAAGGCTATCTATCTTTCCCATAAAATATATCCAGTCAGGTCTAGGCTTTAAATAAGCATTATATAATGTGTCTTAATGTATAATAATAAATGTCTTAGTCTAGATAAGTAAATTACATTTGTAAACATCTTCATGGGGTAAATATAAAAATATGCCATGAGAATATTAAAATGTTTAAAAAAACATTTATTAAAATACTCTATACAGTTTAATCGTCACATTTTTTTATTTTTACCCAAAGAACTTGACATCATAGGTCAACACAAAAACCTGCATATAGATGCTTAATAAAGATTTAGTCATAATTGCCAAAACCTGAAAGTAATCAAATATTATTTGTAGGTGAATTGACAATGGAATGTTATTATTCAGCACTGTAAGAAATGACTATTCAATCACAAGAGGTCATGGAGGAACTATACATGCTTATTACTAAGAAAAAGAAGCTAATCCAGAATATATGATATCCTGGAAAAGGCAAAACTATGGAGTGAGTTAAAAAATCAATATTTGCCAAGGTGCATGAGTAATAATTACATGCATGTATGGGAGCAGGGAAACTGCGGAAAATATCTGTACCTTCTAAATTTTGCTGTGATTATCAAAGCACTTTAAAAAAAATCAAATTCCTAATCATGTCATAATCCACTCATAACCCTTGATATAAAAAACACAGTATCATTCATATATTATCTATTGTTTCCATCCCATAATAATGTATTACTTAAAATACTAAAGATTATAATAATCTTTATTAATAAATTTCTACTGAGAGAAATTTGACATTATCTAAAACTGAATTATCAGACAATATACAGAAACTCAACTTACAGTATCAAAGGCATATTTAGTAACCCAAGTAACAATACATAATATTTCTAACTTTAGATTCTACAAAAAATGTACTCATTGAATGCATGACATACTTTTCTTTTACCAGTTTCCATAAGAAATCTTGAATGTCAATTGATTTTAAGATGCTTTTAAATGTTTACAAATTAATCATGCCTCCCACTTAACTTTGCTCACATTACTAATTAGTTCATCTAACGTGCTTTCAAGTAGATGAAAATAAAACTTATTTCTTATTTGAAGATAAACAATTCTTGAATTCCTAAATTTCCTATGGAAAAATAAGACTAACCTGCATTTAAACTTTCCTAGAAAAACAGTTTTCTAGTTTGGGTACAAATTAATGATTTAGTTTTAGAGCAGCAGTTTAAAAGCAAATTAAAAATGGGCAATACAGTAGTGAAGACTATTATTATATAGTTTAAGTACTGATTTAATTAAGTTCAGTAACTTTATCAAATTACCTTGTTTTTAATTATATAGTCTTTATTTAGTTGTGTTAATCACATTATAAATATAATTGCATGATTAACTTAATTAGTATATAATTCTCATGATCATCACTATAAATGGCCACGGGTAAACATTGTTTCATGAGTAATAGGTCAAAGTATTTCTCTATATAATAATTAATATGTTTTCAGAAGCTTGAGGCTTTGATAAGGGCCATTTTATATTCAGATTAGTCTGCATTTACCCCAAAGTCTCTAAAAACTGCATGCTTTAGTGACAACTCAGACTAAACTTTGCTAAGTAAGAGGACCTGCAATTTAGACAATGGCTAGACCTTGTATATATAAAAGGGTGTCCACTGTACATTAAATAGAAAATCATCTAGTATCTCTGTCTGTACTTGGATAAGGACATTATTTATACCACCTCACACTTCAATTTAATTGATTACCACAATAGATTTAATTTAATTTAAATTAAATAATTGCAATTATTTTCATTTTTATTTCCTTTTTGCAATATTTTATTAATAGTAACTAATAACTTTAAATAATATAGTTACTAATAAATAAACTTTAAATAACAAACAAGATAATATTCTTGCTCCTTTTAGATGTTTAACGTTTTAAATTTTAATTTCAATTGCTCTTTATAAGAATCAAAATACCTAAAGCTATGGAGATTTCTCCCAGTAAATACCTACTTAAATTTCATATATTTAATTATTATATAAATTTCATATATTTAATGTTTAATTTATTTTTAACTTTCCTAATTGTATCCTAGTGATTTTTAAAGTCTCATTTAAGGTTGAAAAATTAGTTTTTTATTAAATTAATTAATTTATATATACATCAATTTTAATCCCTATGGAATTCCCACCACCATTTCTCCAGTGTACCATCACCTCAGTCCCTTGTGCTCTTTCTGCCTTCATCCCAGTCCTTCCCCTCCCCACAAGGTGCCTTTGATTTGTCTTTGTCTTTTTGTTCTTGTGGGGTTTTTTTATTGTTATTATTCTTTTCCTTGAGCCCTCTTTGTTGTTCCTTTATATTCCTCCTGGAAGTGAAACCATCCAATATTTTTCTCTTGCCTTTTGACTTATTTCACAGAGCATAATCCCTTCTAGCTCCATCCATGTTTCTACAAATGACTCTAGTTTATCTTTTTTGATTGCTTTTTTGAATAATATCCCATTGTGTATATGCACCCCATCTTCTTGATCCAGTCATCTATTTTTGGGCATTTGGTTTGTTTCCAGGTCTTATTAATTATAACTAGTGCTGTAATAAACAGAGGTACAGGTGTTCTTTTGGATCGGTGTTTTTGTGTCCTTGGGTAGATTCCTAGGAGTGGAATTGCTGGGTCATATGGTAGCCCTATTTTTAGTAGACTGAGGAACCTTCATATGGCTTTTCATAATGGTTGGATTAACTTGCATTCCCACTGGCAGTGTAGTAGAGTTCCTTTTTCTCCACATCCTCACCAGCATTTGTTGTTGTTGGTTTTTTTGATATATGCCATTTTTACTGGTATGATAACTCATTGTGGTTTTACTATGCATTCCCCTGACTGTAAGGGATGTTCAGCATTTTCTCATGTGCCTGTTGACCATTTTCATGTCCTCTTTGGAGAAGTGTCTTTTAAGTTCCTCTGCCCATTTTTTAACTGGGTTGTTTACTTTGTTTCCCCTGAGTCTTATGAGTTCTTTGTGTATCTTTGTGATCAGTCCCTTGTCAGTTGTGTGGATTGCAAAAATGTTTTCCCAACCAGTGGGGTGTTTCTTTGTTTTGGTTAATGTTTCTTTTGCTATACAGAAGCTTTTTAATTTGATGTAGGCCAACCTGTTTATCTTCTCTTTCATTTTTATTGCTTTGAAGGATGCATCTTTAAAGGCATTACTGAGATATATATCTCGTAATGTTTTACCTATGTTTCCTATATATTTTATGGTTTCAGATCTTACATCCAGTTCGTTTATACATTTTGAGTTGATTTTTGTACATGGTGTGAGGTAGCGGTCTACTTTCATTTTTTTTTTTTTTTTTTGCATGTGGCAGACCAGTTTTGCCAGCTTATGGTTGCAAAATTATTGAGGAAAAAAATCTAAAACTTAGTGGTTGTGTTTTTCTCTTTCTTGTTTTCTTTTTATCTTATTAAATTTTAGTTGTGTTATGTTCATAGAATGCATATGATTTTCACCTTTTAGAATCAATTCAAGTCTTACTTATAATGTAAAATTTAAAAAATTCTATTTTCATATTTATGAGGCAAGATAGTATGTAGTTGCTGAAATAGATCAACAAGGGAATTTTCTGTGGAGGAAGACAGTTTATATCAATCCTTTCCAACTCATCTTTATGGATCAATTACTGATTCAATGATAAGTTCATAAAAAGGAAATGGTGTGTGTGCACACGTGTGTGTGTACTGATATCAATGTATAAATAAAACAGTAGAAATTCTTTCTTTATCCTAATTTACCAATAGTTTGTATATTGACAGGATCATGGCATTTTATCTCAAGCTATATTTGACAGATGAAATGTGAAAGATATGCTTATACATGATTTGACAATTGGGTTCTTTATTATATAACTATCATCTGTAAAGTATTAAAGTCAAATTTCACACTTCAAACATGTCAGGAATCACAGCAAAGCAAATCCATGACATGACAAATGTGTAACTTGTTGATCTTCTAGTCTGCTTGCCTACAATCAACATCAGAAATTGAACTCTGCTCATCCATCTTCCCCAGAAGTAGGTTTTTAACTCCAATTAGCTTACATGTCAATAGGCAATAGGGGACAAATTATTATTCTTATCTTTCATTAGGAGATAATCTGATAGTGACCTTTCAGTAGTGAGGCATCAATGAAGAACAGAGTATCAATTTTCAGTTTTAACCATAATTCTTAAGTTACTACACAGCATTTAGCATTTCCACATACTTTCAGATGTAGAGAATAAGCAAATTAACTCAGTTGGCAAGAATGCTGAAAAATCAAATATCTGAAATGGTTTTATATGACTTTAGGGATACCTGCAGGAAGAACGCTAGTGGTTCAATACTTCTGTTTCTTTACAGTATGCACACTGTATACTCTTCAGAGGACAAGTCATTAGTGTCAATTCTATTAAGATTGAGAAGAAATCAAAATAATTTGGCCTGGAAGGATTAATCTGCTCTATATCTTCCTGAAGAGATTTGCTGTTGAAGTTCCCACTTCAATAGTTCAAAACTTTCACTGCTCTGGAACTCTGCAGTTTTAGTTCAACAGAGACACACAATTCAAAACTGTAGACCCAACACTCAGCTCTTTAATGTGTATTGTTATGCTCCATTTATATCTTTTCCCCACAAATTTCCCACTGAAAAAAAGTAACAACAAACTCATCAAAATCTCATAATGTACATAGCTTTTCCATTCATTAACCCCTCTAAACTGAATATAAATGACTGTACCTAAGGCATATATAAGTTGGGCATCAGAAAAATTATACTCAGGCATGAATAGAAAGACTGAATTTTTCTTCATATAAAATGAAAAACATTATGCCAATGACAATACAGACAAAAATAATCATGATATTGTACAATTGCTGAAATAAGATAGCAAGTTCTGCTTCTTTCTTAAGCTACCTCATGGGAAAATGTGTGACTATATATGTTTAATCTGGAAACAAAATGATTGTATAGGACCAGTTGTAAGTAGAGGGTATGAAGGAAATCACTATTCCCTCGTTTTTCCCTTCCTGTCATTCTCTCTTTCCATCCTTTATTTTATTTTTTTTTAGTAAGCAATGTATTCACAACAAGGGAGTACAATTTGGCAGAAAGCTTAACATAAATTTGTGCCATCCAATATGTACTATGCCAGAAAACAGCAATATGATTGCAAACACACTCCATTCTTCAATGTCTTTGCTCTCTACTGATGAGAAAGACATACAAAGGGAAAACTTACAATGGGATAAATATAACAAAGAAAGTTCTTCATGCTAATTTTTTCTCAGTATAAAAAAATAATAAAGTGATTGAGGGACATGAGGGAGTTTCAAAGAAGGTGCTATTTAGTCATGTTTTTGCAGTAAAAATAGGAGTTTTCCAGGTTGACAGGCATAGAAAAGGATGTTCAGGAAACAGAAGTAAGGTGCTATATAGGAACCAGATTATTCATAGAAGTCTGGCTGTGCATAAAAGATCTGGCAGAACTTTAAAATTGGAAAACCTAGAGATCTTGGGGAAAAGGAAAGGAATGGAACATATATCGTTTTTTCAACCAAGACCTAAGATATCAGAATGTATTTTTGTCTGTGTTGAGCGGAGGGGTGTCGGATGGGGACGGAGACTGAGGATCTGTGTTTAAACTAATTACTTGACTATTGTAATAGTGGGTATTCATAAACTAGAAAACAGTATGTGTAGTAGGGAGCATAGGAATGGGCAAGAGTAGGGACAGGTAAGAAAGGAAGAGGCATCGACAAATATTTTCATTAAATTTTTACAGCCATCCTGAAACAGAATATTATTTTTTGCTACCTATGGCACAGTTAACATTTTAGAGCCCTTAAATAACTTCCAGTATGAGATCAAATAGGAAGGACACTAGATGTGAGGAAGTTTGGTATAGAGGCTGATATTCTTGGTTTGAAGCAAAGCAAACTTGAGTTGTCAATGGTAAATGCGGACAGTAATATTACATAAGACTATCAACAGATTTGCTGGGAACTCCAGTAAAGCTGTAGGCTAATACTACAAATTTGGTTTGGTTCCTTTCAGCTGTATTGCTGAAATGTATCTGGTTTGGCAATGTTCTCACCACCTCTCCAGTTATCATCTCAGTCCCTTGTTTTGACCATTACAGTAGCTTTTAATTTGGTTACCTGCTTCAATATTTCCACAATGATACCTGAAATTCCATAAAACTAACAGGTAAATTATTTCATCATGAAATTAGAATAAAATATACTCTTTCATTCAAAACTTGTCACAGATTCTTCCTATTACACTGACTAAAATCTAGTTCTCCCTCGTCATTTAATGTTCTCCCAAACGTGTTCCTTTGAGGACACTGTCCTTCCTGATGCTCATGCACAATCCACGCAAGTTCCCATACCAGGGATCTCACAGGTACTTTGTTTATTCATTTGGAAACCCTTTACCCCAAATATCATCCAGGTAGCCCATTTATCTCTTTTAGGTCACTGCTGAAATGCTGAAATGCTACTTTATCCTGTAAGACTTTTCTGACCACCTTATAAAAAGATAACACAGCCCTTGCCAGTCCCTCACCTAAGCTGATCTTGTTTCTCTTTATAGCCCTTGCCCACCTGATTTTTGCTTTTTTCTTTGTATTTTTCTTGCTTAAAATTAATATCCATACACAGGTGAGGATATTTTTGCCCTATACTAGCATCTAGAACTATATCCAGCATATAGGGCACATCATAAATATTTGGTATATAAAATAAGCAGATAAACCAAATAAACAAGTAAAATATCAGGAGCTTTCAAACAAGAGTCAACTGAATGAAAATACACAGAGAACTGGATAAGAAAGAAGAAAAGTTTGAATTGAACTTTGAAAGTTTGGTTAAAAAGATGCACAGAGCCAACAGCCTCAGAGGCCAAAGGAAAACCAGGGAGGATACAGGTCAGAGAAAATAGGAGAGAATTTGAAGAGGGGAAGGATCCACAGAGTCTAAAGTCCATGTAAAACTCAGAAAATGTCAAATGGCCTAGAGAAAGAGAAGACATCAATAAATACATGGCATTTCATTTGGGAGGAGGTAAGTCTGTTAGGACATTTTGGACATACGGCAGAAAATCCCCCTATACAGCTTTAGAGTTGACACCTGGGAAAAATAATACCTAAACTACGGATGACAATGTACAAAATAATCATTATGTAAACCAAGGAAGAAAAGAGAGAAACAAAGTCACAGTAAGGCAGCATTCCAATGAAAGGCTGAGATTCACTGACATTACAAACTAAAGATAAAATTCAATTACGAGCTATGTGACTACATGTGCAGCAGCTTCCTCAACCAGTGTTAATTTCTTTAAGAAAATGAAGATAATATACTTTTTTCAGGGTTGTTTTGAGAATAATCTTTCTCAAGTACACAGCACTGCAAACAATAAATAAATGCCAATTTCTTATGATTTTTAAAAAGAAAAGAGTATTCTCTATATAAGAACACACACAAAAAAAGCTGTCTCAAAGGTAATAAAGAGGAAAACCAGAAAACTGTTATGACTTTGGAAACAACAGAGCATGATACCAAGTAATAGGAAATTGTCCACAGGGTCCTATAATTTTCTCATCTGAGCTACAGGGCTATTTAGCATCAGCCCTATGGATTCCTGGTCTCTCATTTAAATAGCAATTCTTTACCTCATCTTTCAATTATTTTTGCATGTAATTCATTCAATCATTAAATTCATCAATTAAACTATTCTGTGACCTATTCTGTGCTCTTATTTCTGGCCTAGTCACTTTGAATGTAGGAGTGAGCAAGAGATATCTAGCCCTGTCACCAAGTGTCACCAAGCACTGCTTCTGGAACAGGCATACATAATTCTCCATATAGAACTTGTCAGCCACCAGAAGCCACATACCACATCTTGGTGAACCCGAAATTGACTTCCATATTGTTCATGTCACTATAAATCTTGGGGTTCATTTGTAAGTGAAAATAACAGTATGTTAATCAACACACGATAATAAACATGAAATAAAAGTGACCACTAAAGAATTAAGAAATAGCACCCGAGGAACATCAAAGAAGTTCAGTGAAAACTTGTTTTCAGTATATTCCACATTAATTTTTGGCCTCTTCTGTTAATTAACCAATACCCATTTATCAAAACTTGGATCCTGAATCATGTGACTTACAGAACTTAATTTAAGTTACATTTTTTCAGTTATGATCTAGGTCATACCAAGGAGCTAGTATACTTTCATTTTGACTAGTGAGAGGTCCACCAACATTTATGAAGATCATTCTCTAACAACTATTTTGGTGAGTATTAAAGGAAGAGCTGTGTAAATAAGTCATTACCTTTCCTTTTTACACCATTCAACGACATAAATAAAAAAGTGTTTATATGCCCTCTGGTGAAAAGCATAAAAATCATACTGAAAATTGGACCAAAGAATCTTTTCTCACACAGGTTTCTCTGTCCAAACTATTTGAGACCTTTGATACGCAATGTGATTTTCATCTCTATCTCCATGTTTTGTATGTCACAAGAGAAGCTAACTTTCAACTTTTAGTATGAAAGTGATAAGTAGGGGGGGAAACAAAGTAATATAGCCCTGTGGGAAAAAAGTAACCAGTTTAATTAAATGAACTGTACTCCACAGGTTTGAACTATGAAGGAACTTTAGTTTTCTTTCCTCCCATAGTTTCTTCAAATTTTCTCTCAATGTTAGTTATTTGCCACCTGTAAAAAACACAGAGACACACCCCACAGCTTTCTGAGTAATATGCTATTTTAATCAAAAGAACAGTGTCATTTAGGAAAGAATGATTCTAACCCAAGTAAGTTGTCAAATTGTCAAATTCTAAATTTAAGGTTAAAGCTTCTTCAAATTGTTGTTCAGTTTTATTACAGATTTAGAAATCTGCAGTGGGGAAGGGGGAGCCTCCCTGGTGACCTAGGGGTCAAGTCTGAACACATTCACTGCCAAGGCCTGAGTTCAATCCCTGGCCAGGGAGCTGACCACATGGCACAGCAGACCTCTCCTGTCTTGCCTGCTGCTCCCCTCAGCAGTGTACTTCAGTAGATTTGCCTGTTCTGCTTCGCATACTGTTTCAGGTGAATCTTCTCAACCCCTGCACATTTGGCCTACACCCCATTTCTTCTACTCCACCCCCCATGGAGTGTTTGTCTTCCTCTCTCTCTTTATCTAGTCTCTTCTCTTGCAAAATCCTGGAAATAGTCACTCCCAATGATTCCTTCAGTCCCTTCTCTATTGACTTAAGTAGAAGAGGCACTCATCCTCCCTCCCTTCATTCTGAATGCCCCTTTGCCCACCACTCAATGCTCTTTAACTTCTTGAATTACTGACTAGATTATACTTTTCAAAGACACATAAATATAAGTTGAAACAAAGATAGAGATGTATAATCTAACTTCCTTCCTATTGACCAGTTCAACTGCTGACATGGTCTAAGGATGATGATCACTAATACCATAAAATTTTTAAATCTCTAAGCAGGTGGTCTTGGGACTTACTTCAAAACTTGGGGTATCTGACACCACCATTTTGTTGCCAGGTTTTTTTGTTTTTTTTTTTAAAGATTTATTTATTTATGCATACAAGCACTGGGGTACAGGCCAGAGGCGCGGGGGGTGAGAGGATTCACCACAGACAGAGCGGGGAGCAGAACAGGCAGATCAACGGAAGCACACTGCTGAGGGGAGCAGCGGGCACAGCAGGAGAGGTCCGCCGCACCATGTGGGTCCTCTCTCTGGCCGGCAGCAGGGATCGAACTCGTGCTGCAGTGGCTGCGGTTTGCTTCATAGTGCGTTGCTTAACCCACTGCGCCACCAGGGAAGCCCTGTTGCCAGGTTTTATGACACATTTTATCCCAGTGTTACATGGACTTTTGGATAAATTTAAGTGAGAATTAAATTTATAGAGTAACTTTTGCCTACCAACTGTCTATCTTAAAAATGGCATGTTTAGTGCAAAAGTCACTTTGGTATTCTTTGTGTGTGTTAATATGATACTTCCTAATTTAGAGATTTGCAAAGTGTTCATATGACTTCCAGAAAAGTCAAGTGTTTATTGTAATGCAATTTGTTTTTTCTGTATAGGAAAAGTTTGAAATGCACAGTGGAATTAAAGAGATTTAATGTCATCAACCTTTAACAAAAAGCAATACTTTTACTTTAGAAAAACACTAGATGGTGGAACCCAATCAATATTTTCAAAGCTACTTTTTTTTCTCTGTAAAGTTTTCCAAAAACAAATGAGCAAACTATAGTGCAATATATTGACTTTGACAAGGTTGTAACTCTCATATGTATCCACACCTCTTCTAATGCAATTTTTAATTTTTTCCCACTAAGGAACAGAATCTATTTTTCTAGTCTTCAATATGGGCTAGCTTTAAATACTTGGGTGAACAGAATTCAGAGAATTTTATGGAGTTTTAGTTCTGACTTTATTTTTCAAGAACACTTGTTTCCCTTAACAAATTTTTTGGAGTATTGCTGCAACTCTGAAAAGTAGCTTATGCTAGCCTGATGATAGCAGGAGTTTGGACCAATCATTCCCATTGACCAAATCAATAACAAGCCAACCACCAAACAGGTGACAAAAGTAGCCAGCTAACTGCAGAACATGATCCAGGTTAGTTGAGATTAATCAAAGTGCAGGTAAAAACCCTCCAAATGACTCACACTGAGGTTTAATATACTTCACTATTGGGTAATAACTGATAAACACTGGTTTAAATTTTTTTTCATAAAAGAAATTAATGCACACACAGGTGCATAAGCAATTGCGAGTTTTGTACAGCCATTAATTTATTTTAATAAATTTATAAACAAGGATCAATAAAATTATTATCAATCAATAATGTGTTCACTTTTCAAATAGGCACAATTATATATCCTATTAATATAGTGCAACAATATATTATAAATTATTTGTTCCTTAGATACTGAGAGTCTGTGAAACAGGGCTTTTGAAGTGCAAGTATCTAACATCTGGTAAATTCTTGCAATCTGATTTTACTAAAATAAATTTAGTAATAGGAAATTATATGGTATATGATATGGGTACATTAAAAAGAGTACAGGTGTAAGAAAATAGCTAGAGAGAGATATTTGAATAGAATATAATTTAAAAGGATATAGAAATTGTTTTCACAGGGTAAATATAAACATCTTCCGATCATTTGCTCTTTTTTACTCTTTGTTGCATGTCTATACACATATTCTATCATCACATGCCTGACTGTACCTTGACCTTGAATTTCTACATCTAGAAATATGAGAAAATAAATTTCTGTTGTTTAAGCCACCCAATCCTTTGTCATGGCACAAGTTAATATAGATTACTTTTTTGGTTTATATTTAATAAAGAATAAAAATTACTTTCTATTCTATTACAGGAAT
The DNA here is from genome assembly GCA_019455555.1 of Galemys pyrenaicus. Lineage (NCBI taxonomy): Eukaryota > Metazoa > Chordata > Mammalia > Eulipotyphla > Talpidae > Galemys > Galemys pyrenaicus. The sequence continues at coordinate 4,750,169 of JAGFMF010011632.1, forward strand.
AGCTGTAAATACAGTATTAGTTAGATGAGGCAGTTATATTAGCTAAGTTTTTAGTAAATTATTTCTATACAAAAGTCTAGTTATGCAAGTAACAATATTTTAGGAAAGGGAGGTATCTAGGGACACAAACAGAAGGGAAAAGATGAAAGATAAAGAGACATAGTAGAACATTCTATATTGAATTCTTGAGTAGTTTCATGGACATTTTCAAACAGCATATGAATATTAAACATGAAAATATACTGCATCTCATGTATTGTTATATATGTAACCAAGTAAATGAAGACCGTTTTCTCTATCTTGTATATACTCACAACTGACTTGAATTCTGAACTTTCTAAAGATTTTTCCTAATCTACATGGTTTAAAATATATCTTAATATTTTACATGAGAAATATTAATTTAGAAAGTCAATTAAAATTGTTGATGCTTTCGCTGGCTGCATATGCTAGCTGCCAGATGTTAACACAGCTGAAATTTCCCAAGAGTACTATAATATAGTCTAGAATACCTAGAGGATTATTGAAAGAACTTTAAATTCCATTGTAAACTATGATGATTAAAATTAAGAAGTAATAATATTTTAACTTCATATTTCTTTCCATCATGATATATGTCACAAATATTTATCACTTAGTCAACCTATATTCAATATATTACATTTCAATTTTATTTACAATAACCATAAAAAACAATTTTAATATCTATTGGATGTGTAGTTACATGTCTGAGAAAGGAGAGGATATGGGATATCTCTAATAATTATAACCCCTTTTGTGTTATATACAATGCCTTGTATTTTTTCTTTGTGTTTTTGCCATTCATATTCTGTGCATCAGATAACACTTCAAGTTTGGGTAAAATTGCAGTAAATTATCATCTTCACTATATGACAAATTCTTAATATATTTGATTGTTGAACCATTCTTGTGGATGATTGAGACTGACTGCATAATTTATCACTCTCTCTAAACATTGACTATTTAACATATCACCAGTCTGGTGTTTTGGGGACTCATACGTAATTACTGGTAAGACAGAATAACTCAGTGTTGATCTAAATAAAATATAGGTAGTTTTACTCTTTCTTTAAGTTAGCATGGCGTTTAGTCCCATATCTAAATACAATTGAAATCATTATCATGTCCATCAACACCATTGGCTCTCTCTTGAACCATCTAATGCCTCTTCTTACACCAAATCGACCATAATGGGTTATAATAAATCTAAGGTAGATATTCTACTGACTTCAATGACAGAAAATACTGGATTAATTTAGACATGGAAGGACCTGAGATAATTGCAAAAATATTTTTAACATGTGAAGATGCAAGATCATCCATTTATAACCTATCACTTGTATAGCTAATAAAATAAGAGGTACAACAAACTCTCAGAATTGAATGATAACAATTTTCCATTCCCTCAAGTAATAAAATTATAGCTATTAAATTATGGAAGAGAGGAGGTGGGAATAAGGGGGGAAGGGGCTCAGTGGACTAGGCTGGAGGATTAATTGATGCTACATGTTGGGGCTGGCATGGTAACATATATCTAAAGGAGCATGCTCCTACACAGTGTTATATACTTCTGTGTACTGTGCTGTAAACTATTGAAAAAAATGTTTAAAAGGGAGATAATTTAAGTGTTATGAAGTTTAATTTTTCACTGATTTAAACATTTCTATTTATTTATTTATTTTAAAGATTTATTTGTGTATACAAGAACTGGGGTGCATGCTGGGGTGTGGGGGAGAAGATTCACCAGAGACAGAATGGGGAACAGAACAGGCAGATCAACTGAAACACACTGCTGAGGGGAGCTGTGGGAGAGACAGGAGAGTTCTGCTGGGCCATATGTGGGTCACCTCCCTGGCTGGTGGCGGGGATCAAACTTGTGCTATAATGGCTGTGATTTGCTTCACAGTGCTGTGCTTAACCCACTGTGCCACCAGGGGGGCCCCTGATTTAAACATTTTTAAACATCAAAATGATTTTAAAGTATTTTAATTTCTTTGGCTGAGTATAAAGATATAACACTGAAAATGATCAATGTATTAGTACTTCTATTTATAGATAACAAAACTGAAGCACAGAGAATATATCAGATTCTTTGTGAATAAAATATGTAAAACCCTAAAGAAATGCTTAAGATAAAAGTAAAATGATATGGAAATAACACTGTTTCTAATCTAATTTTAGCCAGTAGGAAATAACAATTTACACCATAGAGATAAAATGATTGAACTTTTTAAAATTGCTTAAAATTTTTAATATGCAAATTTGCCAATAAAAATAATGAACTTCATAAAAGAGAAAAACGTCAAAAATGTAAAATAAAATCAATAAAAATTAAAGGCGATTTAAAGGATTCCTTTTGGAACAGGGACAAAACAGGGGCATCCAGGAAGGATTTAGTTAAATAACAGCCTGCCAGCCCACCAGACAACCTCCCCTAAGGAGAGACATCACATTGCAGGGGTCCACCTCAATGCCACCATCATTTACAAATTATTACTACAGTCCCTGTGATGTGTGACTCTGGGTAATACAGAGACCTTGACAATGGTTGGGGGTCCTGGCCCAACATCTCCCTGCAACACTGCAACAGGGTGGTCCCCAGGAAAAGAGGAAGTTCCAGGATCCTGGTTGTGCCCTAAGTGGGTGGAGCTGAGCAGGGATAAGAAGATGTTGGAGACAAAAGACAGGAGAGGACAGAAGGAAGGAAGGAAGGAAGAAGGAAGTAGTATGGAGAACAGCAGCAAGGAGAAGTTGAGGAGGCACATGGAGCAGAGGGACATGTGAAGAAACTGCACCTGCTTTTTGGTCTTGGATTGCTTGGATCAGATGTGGGTGAGAGATCCGTGGGGAGCTTAATAATGGCAGCTTTCATCTTGATTTTAATTTTGCTCTTTTCCTCCCAGATTTGTCTGACTCTTTCTGACCCTTTTCTGTGGTTCTCCGCTGAAAGGTCCTTTTGACTTGTGGCAGGCTTTTGGGCTTTGGGCCTTGCTTTGGGCTAATCCTATTTGGCTGGACTTTTACCCTCAAGGAGGAGATGGATACCTTTGGATGCTTAACTTAGTAACTACATTCTTTGTCCTTTGTGTATTGTTCCCCAATTGTAGTAAAGTTCCTTTCCATTAAGGGCCTTAATGTTTGTCTTGATGTGGCAGATGGCAGAACCCATTTAGAGAGAGCAGGTTTGGGGGTTCTGGGGTGCCCCTCTCCCTGCCCTGTAACAACACCACCCCCTCCTGATTATCCAATTACTTTTATAGTAAGCAAATCTACAGGCACTATGAGGGATTTGTATTATACTGATGATATACAACTTTCTTTTCTTTTGCTAATAACTGTAATTCCTTTCTGTTGCCTACACCATTTTGTCTTATATTTACTGTTCACTATTTACATTTTAAAACTATGGTGGTTAAAACTCTGCTAACTTTCAGAAATTCTATTCTAACTTCAATTATCCAAAAACATTGTGCTTTGAAAGGAAAGTGCACATTTTATTTACTTGGGAATGTATTTGCCTAGAAATTATAGTCTGTTATTTAATGGAAAGGGAATCTGCAAAACATCACACATCTCTGAACTTACAAGTGAACTATGTAACACTGAACGTATTAAGTTCTTCATATACATATTCCTGTCTAGACAGTATATACAAAATGCTTTATAGTCGCAACTATCATTACACTGGCTCCGGTTATCTTTCTGGTTCTATTTATTTCTGTATCCTCAGATCCAAGTCACTCAACCTCCCTGAGGCTCAGTTTCTCCACTGTAGAAAATGAGGGCTGCCTGGTGCTAACTCCCACACAGTGGATGTGCTAGACAAATGATATATAAGAATACAAGAAACCTGTTTATAAGTTGAAAAGCTCTCATTTTAATTGATAAGCCACACTGTGCTGTGATGAGCTCATCATCATAATCACAATGAAACAATACCCCAGGGAAACTGCTGATAACTGATCCTCTGCTCTGCCCCACTTATTTGAAGGAAAGGTTAATACAGACAGAGTTCTCATATTGTAATTAGCATTAGCTGGGTGATTTCAAGTGCAAATTACCACAATTAATATTAATTTCCATATTATTGATTAAGGCCAAAATAATTGTAACTCAGAGGTTACTTAATGAAAAGGAAAAGTACTCTGAGTTAAATGCCTCCTTAATCAATTGGCAGTATTAAAATTAAATTATAATATAATCAAGCAACTGCACAACAAAGTGATAAAACTAATTGTTAGTAAAATTAGGCCCAAGCAGATGAAATTTGAGAAAAATCTATTTTTTCAGAATAATCTAGATGATGTCATATCACTAAATGCCTGAGAGTTCCAGAATAAAATGATTCATACTTTAACATACCTCAAGTTAAACTCTTGCCCAAAAAAATGTCGTGAAATACATAGTAAAGTGGAATGTTATCAATCCCATGTTATTTAATTGAGCATTTGTTATAAATTAAAATTAAAGGAGAGACACAGGGGTTTGTTGTTTGTTCTTTTTAAAGCAGTTGTCAAAAATATTTGGTTTGAATGGAAAGCCAATGATCCAGGTTCTTTAAAATGACACGCCGGGCCTCCCTGGTGGCACAGTGGGTTAAGCAACGCACTATGAAGCAAACCACTGCCACTGCAGCATGAGTTCGATCCCTGCCTCCAGCCAGGGAGGGAAACCACATGGCCAGGCAGACCTCTCCTGCCTCGCCTGCTGCTCCCCTCAGCAGTGTGTTTTAAGTTGATCTGCCTGTTCTGCTCCCACTCTGTCTCTGGTGAATCCTCTCACCACCCTGGACTCTGGCCTGTACCCCAGCTCTTGTATGTATAAATAAACAAGTCTTTAAAAAAAAAAAAAAGACATGCCATTAGTCATAATTTATATTCTCTCTAGGAGTAAAGAAAATGTTAAAAAAAATTAAAAAGAAAATGTTAGCTATGATATAGATAGTAAATCTGTATTTTTCACAAAATAAAGTTCAGTTTTCATGTAAAGTGTTTTACAAAGGACTAAGCTCTGTCTCATAATACTGAAATTTGTGTATTGAGTAAAACTTGAGACTACAGTGAATGTATTAGAGGAATATAGACTGCTTATAATGTTAGAAAATTGTGTATAGCTAGGTTCTAAACTATAATAGTAATTGGAGAATCATTTTATCTAACAATCTTAGTGATAATTAACTCATTAAATGATCACTGATTAGGCTCTAGGTAGCCAAGCTTTTACAAGTTGATTATGCAAATGCTCTTAAAATTAAGAAAGCATGAAAATTCTTTCATGTGAATGTGTTTTCAAAGTAAAAATAAAATGTCTTGAGAAATTAACTTTAACAGTACTCACAGTCATAATCTGTTTCACCAAGGTAGGTTACCTTTCCCCAGAAAACTATCACAATTAATTTTAAAACTTTAGCCTTCACACTGAAAAGATGAATTTTCTTCAGGTGCTCTTAAGCTTTTGTAGTAAAATTATACATTTTTATTGCCAACTGTTGTTGTTTTTGCCCCCCACAAAAACTACTATAAAATTGGTCAAATTCTTCTCTTCAGTTAGGGCTAATCTGAAAGTTTAGTAATAAAAGTATTTAAAGTCAGAACACAGAGAAACAAAAAGGCAATAATAAAAAAATGAATATAGAAAATACAACAGAGAATTTTTAGAACATATTACAAATTCTAATTAACTCCTGGATGATTAAAACATTGGCTTCCCTGTTCCCTAGAAATCATGAAGATATGTGACTCATCAAAGATATGCACATTGACTGAAGCTCATTCACAGGTGAAAACCAGACGCATGTATATATGTATTACCTGAGTGTGCATATATATTTATTTCATATGGCCTTTTTATGAAATCATATTTTGTATCTTGAAAATGAAAAAAGTTAAGAAAATATCAACCCAATGACACTATAAATATGATACCACACAATTATAAAATATATAGAATTTAAATTTTAACCCAAGGTTTACAAAAACCATTCAGCAAATAGTGCTAATAATTCTACAAACCATCACAAGGAATTGAGTCACAGTTACACTTATTGTCTCACAAAAAGAAAAAAAAAAGCCTTAAGGAGAGAGTACCCTATGCTTACTAAGGACATAAATATGACATCAGATACATCTAGAGCACAGCTTCACCATTTGCTGTATAACCATGAGCAAGTTCACAATGTATTCTGATCTTCAGATTTCATATCTGAAAAATAAGGATATAAACAACAGTACCTAGCCAATGGCCTTAATATGAAAACCAAATGTGATCATGACAGAGGCGTATAGCAGAAAACATAGTATAAGTAGAATTATACTCTGACCACTGGGTTGTACCCTCTGTTTAGAATTAACTATTAAAACTCACTGATTTGCATTCCCTATACCAGCTCTTCAAGATCAACCATTAACTGCGTTCCAGGAAACTTAAAAAAGTGATTGTGCTATAACCCTAATAGTATATCCTGCTGGGAAAGGAAAACACCTTTACTCTAGCCCTGACACTGCTTGCCATCTGGACTAGCCTGAGATGGAGATAGGAATGATTAATATCACCATTAAACAGTTACTGAAGATCTTCAGGGGAAGCCAGGAAACTGAGGTGGGGGTAGGAAAAGTTAATCTTATCAGCAAACCAACTGAAGTTCCAAGTGAGAAATTTCAAGAATAATAAAAATTTCCACTTAAAATTACCCCTATTTCTGGCAAAATGCAGATCTTGCCCTAAGTCTGCCAGCCTGCATCTATGCTGGAGTCCCTTTTTCTTAATAATCCTGCCCCTTTATAAAGTCAGCTTCTTGCCCTTTAAGAACTGTTCATTTGCATGTATGTAAATGTCCCCTTTCTTCCTTTTCTTTCCTTTATAAACCCACCCCTTTAAAATGTACCTTTTGTTTGCCTGTATCTATGTAATTATCTTTTCCCCCTTTTTCTTAATAAAACACTGCTGCTGCTAAATGAGGGAATCAGCTAAACTCATTTATCAGAGGTGCCCCAAAATCCCACTCACTGAATCCCAACATCACTTATACTATTACAATAAAACTTCACTTCTAACTCACATATTCTGACTCCCACATGAATTCTTTCTGCACAGAAGTCAATGACCTCCAGGGCCCCTCAGCATCCCAAGGCCCCATCAATTACATAAAAACACTGAAAATTGCTTGTAATACAGTAGTTATTATTATCATAATTTATCATCATCTCATTAACATCACCATTTTAAAGCTTGTATCTATGTTTCTTTTGTTTTTTGTTTTTTTTTTTTTTCAAAGTGCTGGGGCCCAGAGGTGCTGAGGGAACCTGAGATTCTTGACTTCTCCATAGGAAAGAATCCATGTGGGAGTCAGTATTGGCAAGTTAGAAATCAAACTTTACTGTAGGTGAAAGTAAGAACAGAGGGTGAGTAGGGGCAGATTCTTTGAGAATCCCTCCTTGGGCCTTAGGGCTGCTGATATGAATACTTGCTTAGTTTGAGGGGTCAGAGACTCACAAAAAGGATCCTAATTGGGTTTTGACCACTTTATTTTTTTTTTTAAAGATTTTTATTTATTTATGCACACAAGAGCTGGGGTGCAGGCCAGAAGTGCAGGGGGTGAGAGGATCCACCAGAGACAGAGTGGGGGAATAGAACAGGCAGATCTACTGAAACATTCTACTGAGGGGAGCAGTGAGGCGAGGCAGGAGAGGTCAGCGGCAGCGCCATGTAGGTTACCTCCCTGGCAGGGGGCAGGGCTTGAATTCATGTTGCAGTGGCTGCAGTTTGCTTCCTAGTGCATTGCTTAACCCACTGTGCCACCAGGGAGGGCCCAAGACCACGTTTGTTTAATAAAAGGGGCAGGAATTCACTGATTGGGATAAGGAGATTTGGCCAGTTTTGTTTATCAAAGGCACTTGACCCCTAACCCCCTGTTGTGTAAAATGTAAGTTCTACAACTAGCTGCACTTGGTATAAGATAAGCTCTTGAATAATAGCATTTCAGTCACTTTGCTCTGAACTGTGCAGGGCTGTTTTTCAGAAATACTGGCTGGACAGGGGAAGTAGAGGCCTCAGCCATCATGCTAAATCCTATCCTTCCTCAAAAGTACCAAAAAAGTATAAGCTAAATGTAAATAATTTGTCAGTCTCATCATGATGGCAAACATATGAGCAGATTAATTTATACTGAAAATAGCTGCAAATCAATATATTAAAAATATCCTCACTCAGAAAATTGATGCACTGAAATGAAGGTGTTTAGTTTTTCCCTAGATATTAATGTTCTAGGAGATGCCTGGCATGAATTTAAAATGAAATATGTTCTAAAGCCTATACAGAAACAGTTTCTCCAGTAACAATAAATAGATTTTATATGACAGAGGGAAAAATTGTGAAATTAAACCTGGATTATCAAATACCTGAGAGCACATATCAAAGAGATTATAAAACTAAGAAATGTTGGCAATTATATCATTGCAATTAATCACTTTGAAGACACTTTCCATGAATTGACAGCAACCAGATGATCACATAAGTATATAATTTATTTATTTTTATTTTTATTAGAAGAACTGGGTTATAGGCCAGAGGTGCAAGGGGGTAAAAAGATTCACCAGAGACAGAGTGGGGAGCAGAGCAGGCAGACTGAAATACACGGCTGAAGGGAGCAGCAGGCAAGACAGGAGAGGTCTGCTGAGCCTGTGAGTTAGTTCCCTGGCAGGGGATGGAACTCAGGCCACTAAGACCAAAGAGATAAGAGTGCTGAGACTTAACTCCTAGGTTACGAGGGAGGTCCCAAGTATGCAATTTATTTATTTTTTTTTTTAAAGATTTTATTTATTTATGCATACAAGCACTGGGGTACAGGCCAGAGGTGTGTGGGGGGGTGAGAGGATTCACCACAGAGAGCGGG
>JAGFMF010011632.1:4759129-4781130 GCA_019455555.1 Galemys pyrenaicus
CACTGCTGAGGGGAGCAGCGGGCACAGCAGGAGAGGTCTGCCGCACCATGTGGGTCCCCCCCCTGGCCGGCAGCAGGGATCGAACTCATGCTGCAGTGGTTGTGGTCTGCTTCATAGTGTGTTGCTTAACCCACTGCGCCACCAGGGAGGCCCCCAAGTATGCAATTTAATATCAAGGAACACTACTGCATATTAGTCAAGGCAAGAAAGTAGTAGAGCAATACCTCCCCAATTTGGAACACATCCAAAAGAAATTGAATCTTACCGATGAAATTATAAGTCTATATAAGAAAACTTATGTAATTTAATTATACATATAGTCCCTGGACTTCATTTAAAGTCTCTTTATTCTTATCACAAATAAAATATATTTAATTAAGGTAATTGGTTTTAAAGCTTATAATTATTGAATGAATCATCACCATTTACTCCAATATTAATTGCTGCAATAAAAATGACTTTAAATGGCTAAATTGAAGGAAAAAATCTAAGTGATAACTCAAAATGTACAGGTTTAGTAGTTAAAAAATGGTATCACAGGACAAAATAGTGAATATTTACAATAACGACCAGACCAGAACTATTTAAAAGGTCGTTATATTTAGTATACTAGGTTGAAGAATGCCATGAAATGAACAGTACATTATCAAAGGCCTTTCATCCAAAATAGGCAAAACCCAGAAGATTAATACTTAAAAGATATTGTGTACTTCATGATTAGAAGTGATATCAAGAATGATTTGTTAACAAAGAATTTTAGGAGGTTCAAGTATCCCTAGCTGAATAAGGAATATGATACTTAAGTAAAACACATATCGTATATAAATAATCTAAAAATGGTGAAATAGTGATCTGGAGTTACCCATACTTTTTATATATTTTTAGTCACACCAGCTTCCTCTAGGTGTATAATACAGATACACCCTTGCTATAGCAGCCCTATATTACCTTGTTAAAAATTAACCACAAAGGGGAATGAGATGGCGTGTGAGTCCTCACCCACAAGCTAACAAACAAAAAACACTCAGCATAGGACCCAAGAGCAAGCACACATAGAAAAGTTAACAAAAGCTTATTTACAGAGGAAATGAAAAGAGGGCCAGTAAAGAGATTGGGAGAGAGAGATAGAGATTAGTTAGTTAATACATCCTACCAGTAAGGTTGTCTGAGTTGAGACTTTGGGTGCACACTGAAGGCAAGCAAAACCAAGATTTCTCCAGCCCACAAGTCCTCTCTTTTCTATCAAGCATGGCTACTTAACTCCACCCTTCATTCCCAGAAATCCCCTTGCAATGGTTATGACATGTACATGGCATGATGAGATTTATAATCCTAGGCACCTGGGATCTCTTTGGCAAGGAGGTGGATGGAGTTCATTTAGGGCATACTGTTCTTGCAACAATATTATATCATTATATTATATTATATTATATTATATTATATTATATTATATTATATTATATTATTGCATGACCTTGTTATAAAAGGGCAATGGCATAATTATCCATATTTCCCCCCTTTAGCTATATAATATATTCATATCCCTTGCTACAGGCTTACAGAAATAAAGTTATTTCCCACCACTGGACTTTGATTTTGAAAGTGTCTTACTTTGGTCAATGGATTATTAGCGGAAATGAAGTAGAGACCTGAAATAATTTGCACAATTGGGCTTTCTCACTTTTGCCTATGCTACTGGTCTGAAAAGACCAAGTCTGTGGCTGCCTATCAGCCTGAGTCCCAGAAGGATAACATGCAGTGTGGAGCTGTTCCTATCAACTTTCAACCTCAGAGCCTGAAGTGGAGTTGTTCTGGTTGACTCAAGACACACAAAATTAAGCAAAGCATTCTTTTTATTATTATTATTAGATTTAATTGTATTTGACAACATTTGTAGTCCCCAGGGAGTTCCCACCACCATTTCACCCGTGAAAAAGCAAAGCATACTTAGTTGCCCCACAGATGGTTGAGTATAATAAATGCTTACTTGACACTGTGTAGTGCTTTCTAAAAACTAACAGAAAGGGTAATGGCAAAATCATTGATTCACCTTAAATGGATCATTTTGCTTTTTCATCAGAGTTTTTCTGTCTCTTGAGATTTGGTCTAGGAAGTGGCAATTCTACTCTTTCAGTTCTCTTAGTTTTCTAAATGACTACAATGGATTCTTTAAATTTCAACTAAATGAGGGCATTGTAGCTTGAGCAAACAAGCTATACAAAACCATTAAGATGAAGCTTATCTTCAAGACCAATAATCTCTTATAAATAAGTGTATATTTTTCATAGCCTCAGTGGACTACAAAAAACTACAAAATACTACAAAAAACAGTCTTTTTCGTTTATCTTTTTTAGTGGGACATATATCTGTTTAACATTTCCCAGCTGGAGACAATACATCATTAATCCACTGAAATATCTTTTAGCTGAAATAATTTAAAGAGGTGGTAAGGACAATAGGAATCACTAGAGTTCAGTCTTTTTTTTTTTTTAATTTTAAATAAATTTCCTGCACAGATCAGTGGGGAAAAGAGCAGGTTATTTTAATATTTAGAAGGAAATGTTTAACATTGTTTTAAAGAGGAATGATGACATAAGTTTTTTTAATTCAGAGAAAGCACAGACTTTTGGCAAGTTACTAAGTTGTGTTACTAGTGTTGTGTTACTAGTAATATTAGTAATTGCAGAGCATTAAATATTTGGTCTCTGGATTCCAACCCTATGGAATGATGTAGAAACTGTTGAGATCCTAAATTCTTACTACTTTTAGATTGATACAAAGGGTAAGAGAAACAATTACAGGATTCAGTCATTAGATTTTGCCTACCCTGGTAATTTAGGAGAGATGGGTAAGAGACTGTCAGGAAAATGACCTACTTTATACACTTGAGGGACATTAGGAGACCTACCACTAGAACTTGAGATCTGGTAAACCTTCCCCATTGGGTTAAATACTAATTCTCTCAGGGAAGGAAAATTAAAAAGTGAAGATGTAGCTGTCTCTATAGAACCTCCTTGCTTTCTCATCCTCTCCCCTCCAGTTGTCTTTTGTTTGGCAATATCATAAGTGTCTCCGAATTTGATGTTTCCTGTTTAAAAAAAAAATAGTTGGACTTTTCTAATCATTTTATACTGTTTCATTTTAGTGTTGAATGCAATGATTAAATGAAATCTTGTGTTCCTTCTGGGATTCATGGTTTATCAAAAATTGTACAGTCCTTAAAACTAATATAAGCCTTTGTGAATAAAATCATTTACACAATTCACCTCATCAGCTCACCTGAAATCAGCTTACCTAAACACAAATGTGATTTTAAGCTTCTTCTTATAAAAATAGAGACCCCTTGTCAGTGTTAGGAAATGTATTTTTTTTTTAAAAGATTTATTTATTTATGCATACAAGCACTGGGTACAGGCCAGAGGTGTGGGGGGGTAGAGTGAGAGGATTCACCACAGAGAGCAGGGAGCAGAACAGGCAGATCAAATGAGGTACACTGCTGAGGGGAGCAGCGGGCACAGCAGGAGAGGTTTGCCGCACCATGTGGGTCCCCTCCCTGGCTGGCAGCAGGGATCGAACTAGTGCTGCAGTGCTTTGCTTTGCTTCATAGTTTGTTGCTTAACCCACTGTGCCACCAGGGAGGCCCAGGAAATGTATTTTTGAGGAATAACAATAAGTCATACATTTATACTTTACATATTAATATTTCTGATTACTTTGTAATTTTTATGCTAGAGGAGATATACACATATGACATAGTGTAATGCATACAATATATAATAATATGATGTATTATAGCATATATATACAGTACAAATGCTTCTGCAGGGACTGACTATAGAATATTTCTTAGTCTGAAACAAGTAATTTTGCTCATAACCTACATTACGAATAAAACTTTACCAGCAAAAAATAAATGGAGCAGGTAAACAAAATATTAGATCTTAGCAAATGATTTTTTATCTCCATCCTTTCCCTCCTTTCTTCCCTCTTTCCCTCTTTTCTTTACACATACAATTTATCAAGTTGTTCTATTTAAATCTTTCTAGGTACAGATATTTTTTCATCTTAAATACAATTTAGAAGTACTTTCTATTATTTCCAAAATGATAGATGACTTAAGTAAAATTTAATCTACAAAACTGAAATTATGCAGAAAAAATTTAAGAGAAAAGTTGAAAACGGGCTAGTTTTGTAAAGTACGACACCAATGGCTTAACAATTGAAACTTTAATTCCATTATGTTTTCAGTATTGTATTACTACGGTACAGCCAGATGTCAGCAAATTGTTTAAAGTGATCTTAGGATTTTAAAGGTTTTTTAAAAATATATATATCTTTAAGAACACAATAAACAATTGGTTAGAAGTCATCTATACTGAGCTAATCATTATGAATATTCAAACATGGAAGAAAATTTTATACTAGGTCTATTTTTGTATTAAACAATTTTAACACAAAATATTTTTGTATTAAACAATTCTTCAATAATTATCTTAGAGGGACAATATAAACTAAGAACATTTCATATCAGCTGATGAATACAAATGCAGTTTGGAAGATTTCAAAAAATAAATGACATTGACAAGTGAACTTCTCAGGTGAACTAATAATGAGTGAAACTATATTATAACTGCATTGGAACCTAATATTCTGAATAAAGATAAAGTCCTCTGGGGTAATTTACACAGACAAATGTGTATTTCCTGAATAAAACATTTCAAAGACCTGTCAGAGACCAATACTTTTAAAAAGGAGTTATCACTTTAGCCCTAAATAAATCTACACCTAACACTAAAGTGAGAAAAGTAATCAATAGCTGACACACCAGCGTGTTAAATTTCAAGTAACTATTTAGTTGGCGTCATTTTTTGGAGGAAAATAAAATGATTACACGAGAGCACATTAGAATTGCCATATTTTACAAGCACTTTGCATACACATAGACAAATGTGTCAAGTCTAATCAAAGAGTCAAATATTCTTCAAGTCATGCTTTTCAGAAAGTTATTTATTTGGAGAAATAATTCAAGTTCTTAAAGTGGTGTCTTCACACATATTTTAGCTGACATTTCGGTTTTATATTTTAAGCACAATAAGCTCTCAATTACTATAAAATGGATATTAAGTTGGGGAGAACTAGATTTTCAAATGAAATCTGTCTTTATGCATGACACCATGCCAACAACTTAGCTATCCTTGATTTGTTTTCTCATATAAAATACTTGTATTGACAAAATACTCTCTAAGATGGCTTCTCCCACTATGATTCTTTCGTCCTCTGACTATGGGTTTTGCCTTTTCTGCTAATCATGTGGGAATGCCAGAAATATTTTAAGAAAGTGATGTTCATTTTAACAAATACAAAAATGGTGCATTAATGTAATGTAAGCACAAAACATTAAAATAAAAAAGCCAGTTTTCAGCGAATTGAGCACCCAAGAGGGAAAGATATCAGAGAGAAAATATTGCCTTTTTTTCATTATGAGTCAAACAAGTGAATAAACATTTCATTATACCTTAGCTGCTTCATTTACCTCACAACAGTTTAATAGATCCTATTTGGGAAAAAAATAGTGCTTCAGTAAGCATGACATTTTCTGTCCCAGAATACATAGTTGGACAATCTGGAAGATATATGAATAAAATTAACACTTGCCATAAATCAAACATGTCTTTTGTAATTGTCAAAGAATGAATCTCAGGAAAATGCACTATTATTCATCCACCCTTAGATTAAAAAAATCCAAACTGATTGGGAGAATCATAATTTAAAAAAAAAAGCAAAGTATTCAGTTTCTAATGTTTATTCTAAATTATATGCAATGGAAGATATAGGAAGCATTTCTCTAGATTTAAGATAATAATGGTAACTATTTTATTTTGTGAATATTTATTTAAAAAGATTACCAAAATGGGACTATAATAAGCAGAGGTATAACTAGGAATTGAAGGTATCTGCATTAGGTCTGTAGAAATACTACCTAATATTTATTAAAATGTCAAACAGTTTCTAATGCACTTCTGTTATACCATCTCATTTAATTATTGTAAGAATCTTATATGGTAGTTTCAATTATTGATCTAAACTTAGTGATGAGAAAACTAATGCACAGAGAGGGGAAGATGTTTCCCTTATGTCACAAAGCAGTAATAGAAATGAAACTGGATGGAGTAGGCATTAGCAAACTTCAGACATTGTTCACTGGACTATAAGTACCTTTAATAAAAACAATAATCTGATAGTAGTGGTTAAAGTAAGAGTTATCTGTAACTTTGGGTACTACAGTACATGCCATATGCAAAACATATGTAATGATACCAGTTATGTTTAATCAATTTAATAAAGCTGATTTTTAAACAGCAAATATAAAACAAAGCTAAAAGAGCAATGTGTAACTTATTTTAGCAGACTAAAACACTTTAGTTGTTGGGGTAGATCTTAAAAGTACTGAAAAAGAAATATGTTTGCACATATATGTATGACATATTATAAAATATAAACACAACTTTGTGTAAAATATTATGAAAAGATGATGCACATTACATATTTAATTGTGATTTTGTCAATGTAGTGGTAAAGAAACTAGAGAAAAAGAATGAATTTCTCTTTAGAAACTCTCAGACCAAGATAAACTGGATATTATCCATGCTTATTTATGAAATATTCCCCATTTTTTAATACAATTAACTACCAATAGCATTTGTGAGCACCTACTACATAGAAAGTATTCTATTCCTACATGGATTAGCAATTTAAAGAAAGAAAATAAATGTAGTCAATTTATTTTTCAGATACTCAAGAAAGAAAAATGTTTTTAAAAGTTTACAGGCAATTCTTAAAAAGTTCAGAACATTCAGAGACACTAACAATGAAAGATAAGATTCACTGAAACTGGTGAGAAAGTCAGAGGTATGTAAACCCAGGAGACTTCCTCAGTACAAAGAATCTAGGGTTTTCTCAAAGATGCTTGTAAGGTGTGTTGCCTCAAAAAATATTTTCCATGGTGTCCATCTATGTTTGAATAATTTCATTAAAACATGCTATTAAACTGCTGTACCCATATGAGCCACAGTGATAACATCATTAAGGCTTAGGAGACTATTTAGAAAAAGAATAGTTACATATATGCCTTCTTTTCCAGCTCCACAGACTTCACTACATATGCCCACATAAGTGACAGTCACTTAAGTCAGCACCAATCTAGAAGCCAAAATCATACACTATTGCAAAAGAATCATACACAATCTTGCAAAAGAAATATAAGAAATATAAGACTGTCCAATAGATGTAGTCTGTTTACCATGCACACTCCTAGATCCAGAGCCTGGTTATAGAATTATAAAAAAGAAAAAATAAACATGATTGAAAAATTAAGAAACATGAAAAATAAACTGTGAAACTGTGTTAACCTGGGCTTCACTTTGCAGGTGGATAGGCTAGAAATAGCAGAGAGAACATTAAAAAGAAAACATCATGAAATTCATTGAAAATGTGAAACCTCAGATTCACAAGAAATATTCTGTATGTAAAATAATTAGAAAAATACACAGAGATATCACAATAAAATTGTAAGAGAACAAAATAATATTACACATAGTGGTAATCAAATAGAAAAAAATGAGATAAGAAAAAAGAAAGTGAAAGGAACTGATAAAACCAAACCAAAAGAAGCCTAGAAATATGACTTCAGAATTTAGGCTGCTAGAGGGGGAAGGGACTGAGCATGGAGGGGACCCAATATTATAGGGATATGATAATGATGAATGGATATGGGTGATAATGGGATACAGGTGCTTTGGTGGTGGGTATGGGATAGCAATGTACATCGAAGGAGTGTGAATCTAAGCTCCTGAATCTTATTCAGTGCTGTAAACCAATGCTAGTGCAATAAAAAAAGAGGAGAGAGAGGGAGGGAGGAAGAGAATGAAGAATGTGAGAAACCAATGCCCAAATCTAAACTAATATTTTTTAGTTTAAAGCAGCAGTGATAATGAATAATGTGGTTGGTAAGTTAAAAATACAGGACTGTGGGCCTCCCTGGTGGCGCAGTGGGTTAAGCAAAGCACTGTGAAGCAGACCGCAGCCACTGCAGCACGAGTTCGATCCCTGCTGCCTGACAGGGGGGGGACCCGCATGGTGTGGCAGACCTCTCCTGCTGTGCCCGCTGCTCCCCTCAGCAGTGTACTTCTGTTGATCTGCCTGTTCTGCTCCCTGCTCTCTGTGGTGAACCTCCTCACCCCCCCCCACACCTCTGGCCTGTACCCCAGTGCTTGTATGCATAAATAAATAAATCTTTAAAAAAAAAAATACAGGACTGAAATGCGAGAAACACTACAAAACGACAGAGGCAAACTAAAATTCAAAAATTTTAAGGTCTAATAATTTGTGTTAGACAGTGTTAAAATCATATTGCTCTACATTAATATTTCATGAGAATGTAGCATGTGTAGTAGATTTTGGTTTATCATTTATATGAACTTTTCAAAACATTTTTAGTGTGCTCATATTAGCTTAAGTCCGGCTCTTATGGCGGTTTTGTTTTTTTCTTATCATTTTACATTTATTTCTACTTTGTATTTAAGTGCATTTGGAAGAGTCATGACTTGTAAAGATTGCTTTTACCTCCCTTTAAGAGATCCCCTCTTCACAACCCTCCTATACTACCCATCACCTACTATAAATTGATTACTTCTTCCTTTGGAAAATATAATCAATCATCTGCACCACACCTGACTATATAAAAAGGTAACATTATCTTTAATTATCAGGGTCTTATTGAATAGAATAGGATTTTGTGATTTATAGCTGCCACTGCTTACAACTATATGGCCTGTGTCTCATTTCTTTTCCTTCATCATTGGGGGTTGAGGGGTAGGGTGTCTTCCTAATGCTTTTTGCAAATTTAATAAACATTCACAAACAAAAATAATATAGCAGGGAGTTAGGAGGTGCACAGTTTTCTTGATGACTGACATCAAAACTGTTTTTTTCTATACAAGAGTCTTCTCTCATTTTTAAAATAAAGTTATCTAAGATATAAGGAGCTCCCCTCTCTCAGAAGCTTATGAGTGCTGTTATTGGTACTTACACAAACATGAAGTACCTCCTTAAATTTTGCACCCTAAGAATCTAATTTGCCTCACCCTAGTTTTGGTCCTGCCTTTTTCATTAAGCCTTATGTATTATTATTATCAATTGTCTTCCTCATTATTTTGTGAAGATTAAAAATAAACACTAAACTTATTGTCTCATCTATTTAATATAGAAATGTAACTCAGAATTAATCACTGTTATCTGTATCCAAAGCTTGACTGTTACTTACCCGAAATATAGCATGGGCAGATTACTAAACATAAATATGCCTTGGTTTTCTCATCTGAATCAGAAAGATAATACATGTAACACATAGCTAGTTTTTTTCCATAGCTCATCTCTTCAGTTTCACTTACCATCAAAGCTGTACTTGACTATGCTTCATTAAGTGTATGTGAATAATATTTCTCTCTAATTCAATGTCTTTTGTTGTTCAAGTGATTTGATTCATACAAATTGATGGGAAAAATAAAATCCCATTTCAGACACTCAAAAAAAAAAAAAGAACTGAAAACATAAGTGAATGGAGAGAACTCCTCATTTATATAGGCCAACCTCTAATGCTATGATTGAAGTCTGATTTTTTTTTTCAAATCATTATGAAGTACTCTCAAACAACAAAATTTTTCCATCAAACTCAAGTAGCAGGAGAATTATGTTTTCCCTCTTTAAGTGGTATTTTGAAGAATAAAAACTTTTTGGATGGTTTCCTTACTGATGATTCAAACTAGAATAGAATTGCTTTGTGGGGCAAAATATCTTTGTGTGTTGTATTTTTCTGTATATCATCATGTTTATGAAAAAATAATATATGTAAATATTTCAGATCATTACATAGTATTCTCACTAAGTCCTTGATAAATCAGCAAGTCAAAATAAAATTTCTAGGGAAATGGGACCACAGATAGTCATCTTCTAGTATTAAAAACAAATCTATTATGATTCAATGAAGAAAATTATGGTCTCTACATATATCTCTTCAGATTTTGTTTGTCATGAAGAGTCTCCAAGAACAAAAACCACTTTGGTGGAGGTAATACTTCTATAGTTCTACAGTTCTAATAAACTAAAAAACAAAAGTAGAAGGGTGGAGTATACAGTGAAGTGCAGGAATCATTTTAGACTTCAGTTGATGTAGCCAGTAACCACTGCATAATTCCTTACTCATTGTCCTCTATCATTGCATGTGTATAATATTTAAGTTTCACTGTTTGTATAAAGATTATAATATTTTAATAAAAAATATATAATATATACACATATTGAAAAGTTTACAATCTATTACAGTGGTTTATGGACAGCAGATGTTAAGGAAATTTTATTAAATGAAATAAATACCATGGTAAAAGGCCAATCTGAACTAGTAGATATTCAAAATCATAAGATGTTTATAAATTCAGGGTTTTTTCAGTTTTACTTAGCATTTATCAATTAAACACAAAATAAATAAATGTGCTTTGTAGTTGTCCACTGGGTGATACTATAAATATGAAATGAAATAATGTGGAATTTAACAATCTTTATTTGCAAATAAACTATTTCTATTTTGTTTAATTATTTGAAATAGTTTGGTCTTGAAAGTTCTAAACATTGTCTTTACTATCTTCTTTTCATGATTAATATCTAGAACTAAATCTAAATCATTTTCAGTCTGTGTATTTCAATTATTGGAAGGAGTTTACTTAGCTTATACTGCTTTCCACCATTTTCCTTTTGTCAAACTAATGACCAACAAGAATGTATCTTCTTGCTTAAGTATTAATCTATAATACCCAGGATCTTGTCACTGTTAAGAGGAGCAGGCAATTGTTGTTTTGTGACTAGCTTACACACAATGTATTTTTTTACTTGAAAACTTCTAAATTATTTGTCCATGTGTGTAAGACTGCCAACAACCAAATCTCTCTTTTCCTTTCGTTATCTCCTTGTCTTTAGTGATTTAGTAGCATATGTTCCAAGTTATGATGTTTGAAAGTTTTGGAAAGGATTTTTCTTGCCTCGAATTTAAATATGAAAATTGCAGTACAAATCTGGCCAGTTTTAACTGGTTATTAACTGAAGGGATACAGTGTGGAGAGTGTTAGTTGATCTAATGGGGAGCAATAAGTAGAACAAAGCATACTCTAGAAATATTTAAACAACAAAAAAATTAAGACTTCAATCATCACATGTCTAAATCAAGACAGGGCACACTTTCATAGTGGATAACTCATTTACAACTTCAAGGTGCTCAGGTCATTTCCCCATTGGCATAAGTAGGGAAACCAAGATGATTCATTTGAAAAACTAAAGGAAGATTCTTTATGTACATTTTATGCAAAATAGAGTGGCTGATCCCAGACTCCTGCCTGATGTTCGTGAAAGAGGTCTGGTATGACTGAGTAAACCATCATGTTTTTCAATTATTGAAATAATAAACCCAAAAATCACAATTTAGGATTTACATGTAATCAACTGTGCTTCCTGACTTCTTGAATATGCCTTCCTTGATTCCCACATGCCAAATAAGTATTATCTATTCAATTTAAGGAAAGCACAATGCAGAAAAATGCAAAGGAATGGTATGGCATTATTTGAAATCTGTCCATTAAGAAACACCTATCATTAACTCAGCTGAATAAACTTTCAGACATTTCTTGGCCTAGAACTAGACAGATAAGCAGTGAAAACGATAACATGCAAAACAACAACAAAAAAGCACACCAATGGAGCAGTTTCCAAATTTCAAAGGAAAGTAAATTGTAACTGAAAAAGGAAATGTTCTATTAAAGGACTGATTAAACTATAAAATCATTAGACAGAAGTACCTAGACAGGAAATAGCATCCCTGAATACTTTGAGGAAAAAAGAGGGAGAGGACAAATGCTTTCTATCAACTACAAAAACACATAACTACTAAAAATACATAAACCAGAAAGAGAGAGAAGCTGTGGCAGTGTGATATAGTAAGTCCACACCTAGGGTTAGTACTAACAATTCAGAGGAAATTGTTAAAATTCTACATAATGGAAAAACATTTATTTCTTTTATACATTTTATTAAAATAAAAATGTTATCAACATTCAAACATAAGGAGAGGTTGCGAATCAATGAAAGAATAATTTATCTTCCACAGTAGGGATAAAATAATACTTTCAAATTTTGAAACATAGTGTTTAAATATGACTACGTCTAAATGTATTTTATAATCTTTTCATTTGTCTCAGAGGAATATTTAATAAATACAATCTAGACTTTTTTTTTGATGTTCAGTGTTCATTTGGTTTCGCTTGTGTTGTTTCTTATAAATTAAGACAACATTAAATTTGTGTTTTTTTTTTTTTAAGATTTAATTATGTTTGACATCACTTGTAGTACCCAGGGTATTCCCACCACCATTTCACCCTGCACCATCACCACAGACCCTTGTGCTCTTTTTGCCCTCAACCTGGTCTCTACCCTGCCATCCCTACCACCATTTGTTTTGTTACAGGGCAACCCCAATGAGAAATGGGTTAGCCTGTGGGTCCTCACCCACACACTTTAAAGGGACTAATAATGAGACTCAACAGCAAGTACACACAGAAGGGTTAATAAAGGGTTTGTTTACAAAAAAGGGAAATGAAGAAATAACTTAGGAAGAGAGAGATATTGGTGAATACATCCTACCAGTTCTGCTGATCGGGAACTCCGATAGCATGCTGAAAACTGGGGAAAGACACGAAACCCCAAAGACCCACATGTCTGTTTATAATACCAAACCTGGCTGCTTAACTCCACCCTCTGGTCCTAGCAATCCTCCCTTCGGTGGTGATGAAATTAGGGAATCTGTAGTCCTTGGTGTCTTGGATCTCTTTGGTCTGGGGCGGGGTTGGAGTTCATAAAGCCCATATGTGGAGTTTGTTCAGTATGTCCTTTCCACCCAAACATACATTTAACACATTTTCTACAGCATATAATTTTCATCTGACTGTCTGCTTATCTGTTTAGTTCTTTCAGTCCGTCTCCATCTGTGTATAGGCAAAGAAATGTCTGAAAGTATATTTAACAGAGTTTAATGATAGGTATTTCTCAGTGGAGAAATTTCAAATAATGACTTGCCATTCCTTTGCGCTTTTTTGCACTGTGGTTTCCTTAAATTGAACATAAATAATATTTATAGAGCCATGGAATCATTATTTTAAAAACAAAATTGCATATGCTAATAGGTCTATTTAAGATAAGTCTGAGAATTTGTTTCCTATATAATTGAAATATACTACTCTGCTCATTTGTTACAATTTACTTTTGTGAGAATTTTCACAGCTTCACAAAGAAGAGACAGTTCTGTCAATGTGGAATATGTACCTTACACTCAAAGCTTTATGATTTTATATAAATCACCAATTTTCCATATTTCAACTCATGCTCTAAAATATGGATTGTCACATTTCTTTCTCTTGCTTTGTCTTTACAAAGGAAATGGGGAGAAGTAGGAAAAGGAAGGGGAGACAAAACAAGAAGGGAAGTGAGAAGAGAGAAGGGTGTCAGCGAATACTGGAGGGAAAAGGAAGGAGAAAAGGAATGAAAAAGAAAGAAATTTCCACTGGTATGAAAACCTGCCTGATAGTAATTGAATGGCGACTACATAATTTTTCTATATTAACATTTTCTAGTTTACAAACATTTTATTTTGGATGAGTTTTCAAACTTCCTTCATGCACACATACACAGAGATTCAGAATGTAATAAGATCAATTAACTAATTATAATTTGCTATGAAAATCCCATTATTTATTTTATTTAAGTTAAACAAACTTATAGTAATGAATTAAAAAGAATGTAGTGGAGTACTCTGATAGGAACTTAAGAAACTTCTTGCTAAGGAAGCAGTGAATTTGTTTTATCAAGTATGACAAATATACATTGTGAAATTTTGTTTTCATCTTCGTTTTTCTTAAGCAACATTTTTCAAATAACCCACTGAAGATAATACCAGAAACATATATTCTAAACAATAATTTTTTTCAGTCATTTCTTTTTTAAAAAAATATTTTATTGAATTATATTTGACATCATTTGTATTCCCATAAGAGTTTCCACCACCATTTCACCCATGCACCATCACCTCAGACCCTTGTGCTCTTTCTGCTCTCATCCCTGTCTTGCCCTCACCTCCCTTCCCCACCCCTCAAGGTCCCTTTGGTTTATCTTTGACCTTTTGGTCTTCTTGAGTTTTTTTTCTTTCTTTTCTATTTTGTGTGTTTGTTTGTTTTTGCCCATTTTCTTGAGCTTACTCTTCTTCTTCTTTTGTTATTGTAGTTGTTGCTCTTTCACATTCCTCCTAATAGTGAAACCATTCGATATTTTTCTCTTGCCTTCTCACTTGTTTCACTGAGTATAATTCCTTCTAGCTCCATCCATGTTTCTATAAATGACTCTAGTTTGTCATTTTTGATTGCTGAATAATATTCCATTGTGTATATATACCACATCTTTTTTATCCAGTCATCTACTTTTGGGCATTTCCGTTGTTTCCAGGTCTTACCAATTACAAATAGTGCTGCAATAAACATAGGGGTACAAATGCTCTCTTGGATCAGTCTAAACAATAATTTTAATGTAATATTCTCTCTATTCATCTATTCTTTTATGTGTTACAATATCTGACCTTGAAATGCAGTTTACAATCAATGGTTTGCCATAATACTGTGCTATAATAATATGACTAGCAATTGGCTTTCTGCGTGCTACAAAATATATTAGAATATCTTAGAATTAATGGTCTTTTAGTTTTGATATCATACAGTATTTGACAGCTCAAAAATATACGACATTTTAATTAGCAATTGTTAGTTGTTAGTGAATTGGAGCTGTTTTTAATATGCATTTTGGCCTTAGGGTTTCTTTGCTCAGTTTTTAAAAATTGGAATTGTCATTTTGTTATTCATTTGCAAGATGTGTTTATAAAATAAGGTAAAATCCACTATGTG
Source organism: Galemys pyrenaicus (assembly GCA_019455555.1). Taxonomy (NCBI): domain Eukaryota; kingdom Metazoa; phylum Chordata; class Mammalia; order Eulipotyphla; family Talpidae; genus Galemys; species Galemys pyrenaicus. Next base: position 4,774,174 of record JAGFMF010011632.1, read on the forward strand.
GCAGGTTTTCTCAGTTTTTTTTTTCTCACATCTATTTTTTTAAAAGATTTATTTATGTATATTATAGCTGGGTCAGAGTTGGGGGGAGTAGGGGTGGTGAGCAGACTCACCAGAAACAGAGTGGGGAGCTGAATAGGCAGACTGACTGAAATACATTGAGGGGAGCAGTAGGTGAGATGGGAAAGGTCTACTGCACCATGTGGATCACCTCCCTGGCCAGGGATCAAAGTTATGCTGCAGTAGCTGCTGATCGCTTCATAGTGCTGAGACATAATCCCTTGCACCACCAGGGAGGCCCCTCCACTTGCTCTATTTTGACATAAAATGTGTTGTTTTAATTGCTCCATCTCATGCTCCAACTATGTATTACTGACCTTTATTGTATGTTTAGTGTATTTTTTCTCTCAGATTCCTCTCCTGTTTTGAGTGTTTTCATATATCTTGATCTGTTAGTTAATTTCAGGTAAGGCATAATAAGTCCAAGCTCTTCCTCTTGTCTTGACACTTGCTGAGGAAGCAAGGATATTGTGATCCTAACCTAAGTTGCTAGAGAACGCCTTATGGTTCCTTAATCTCCCTGTGGTTTAGAATCTCCATTTGCAAGGAGTGTTCATTGTCTAAATCATCCAGCCATTTCCTAACATACATCAAAAGAAGTGTGTACCTACTATCTTAAATCATATATAGTATAATCACCAACAATAGTAAAAATGATACAATTAAAACAAATTGATAAAAAGTAAGGAGAACAGATACAACTGCAAGGAAATTATGCTATACATCCTTCCTAGAGTCATGGAGATCAACCACTTCCTTGATATAAACACTTAATCTTAATTTTGAATATATCAATGTCGACTAGAGATGGCAGCCAAGCCAGTAAGGGAGATTTGTGCTCCCTGACAGAACTGCTGTAGTACCTAAGACTTCATTTGCATTCCTCTCCTCACAGTTCAGCAACTATTTATTTCCCCTTAAGGGACATATATTTCAGAGTGGTACAAAGACAAAAGTCAAATTGGTCATTTTTTCTCACAATTTTCTGCATCCAATGTAAAGTTAAAAAAAAAAAAAACTGATCCTTATCTTAACACAGAGAGCCAATGAGGCCAAACAAATAATATTCACCTCACATTCACCTCCATTTTTTCTAATATTTAGATATTTTATTTTGTTCATTTATCTCCTCAATCTACCTGCCTTTTCAAGCTGTTGGGTGTAGAGTATTTTCATGTAAGTATATCTTGTGGTACTGTTTTTTTCCCCATTTTTTAATTGCCCAATATAATATTTAAAGTTTTTTGCCCACTGATAATGTAATTCTTTTATTTGTTAAAATATTTTTGGAAAATATTAAGATACTTGTAATGAAACTTCATCTTAATTTTATTTCCAGTATGCTTTTGACAGTCTGTTTCATTATTTTCACAAATATGTGTGGAATTACTTTTTAAGCCAAAGCTTTCATATTAATGCATTAATTGTAGGAAAGGTAAACATTAATTTGGGTGAATTTTTTAAATCTTTAATTTTCCATTGAAAAACATTTAAATTTTGTCTTCTTTCAATAGGGCTTCGTAATTTTCCTTCTTATTACCAATTTCTTTTCATTTTATGAGAAATATGACTAAATTTTGAGTATACATATGTATTACAACTCAACTTTTCTAACAGAATAAGCCCCCTCCCCTAAGGAAAGTTTTCCTTATACATTCAATGAAGATGTCAGGGGAATACTATGATTCCTATTCCCCCAAATAACAAGAGGCAGAGCTGAATGAACCGGTGGAGCTATAGAATTAGGAAGGCATGTGGCCTGAAAAGAATAAAGAGCTTGTGCTTCTGCAGCCTGACTTGCATCTTGGTACTGCTGGGAAGTGGAAGGAGAGACACTTTCATAGAATCTTGAAAGGGATGTGAGGGAGAGATGTGGGTGACAGACACCTGGGCAAGTGACAAAGGCAGCCAGTATCTTGACGTGGCATCTCCTTTTGTTCAAGCTTTCTGGGATATGCTTCAGAACCCCTTTCCTCTATGGTTCCCTTCCAGAAGGTATCTTAGACTTGTGGCAAGATTTTGAGCCTCAGCAGTCCCTACTTGGACCAACCCTATTTGGGTATTTGTCAGTGAGAGATGGGAAATTCTGGGTGCTTTATTGGTAGAAAAAAAATTTTATATATGTATTATTTATATCGTTCCTCCCAGGTGTAATTCATAGAATTCCCACCAAGTCACCTCTGAACCATCACCACAGTCTCTTGTGCTCTTCCCTCCCCTGTTCTGATCTCTTTCCTTTCCCGTGCCCTGCTGAATGTCTCCCATTTACCTTTTTCCTGCTAGTTTTTTTTTACTGACCCCTTGTTTGTGTTTCCTATATTCCTCCTATTGTTGAAACCATCTGACATTTTTCTTTTTCCTTCTGACTTATTTCACTGAGCATAATCCCTTCCAGCTCCATCCATGTTGCTGCAAATGGCATGAGTTTATCTTTTTTGATAGCTGAGTAGTCTTCCTTGTGTATATATATACCATATCTCTTTATCCAATCATTTGTTTTGGGGCATTTAGGTTGTTTCCATATCCTAATTATTGTAAATAGGGCTGCAACAAATATAGGAGTGCACGGTTTTTCTAAATTAATGTTTTTGTGTTTTTTGGGGTAGATTCCTGGGAATGGAACTGCTGAATCATATGGTAGCTTCATCTTTAGTAGTTTGAGGGTCTTCCACACAACTTTCCAGAGTGGCTGGACCATTTTGCATTCCCATCAGTGATGAAACAGGGGTCCTTCTCCACATCCTTGCTAGCATTTGTTGTTGCCAGTTTTGTTTTGTTTTTTGTGTTTTTTTTTTTAACATAGGCCATTCTCACTGGCGTGAGGAGGTATCGCATTGTGGTTTTGATTTGCATTTTTTATTGGAACTCTTATCATGAACTTTCTTTTCTCTGCATACTAATTCTATTAAAGTTCTTTTACACGAAATATGCTTTGCCTTTGTACACATGGATGGCCATATTCCTTTAGAATATGTAAGTATGGGGGGTTTTGGATACCCCTCAGTTGCATGCTGACAAATTATTTAGAAAGACTGTTAAATGCATTTCGATATCCTGATTAGCCAAAATATAGAACAGTTTATTAACTCATTTGGTTAAGATATATTCTTATATGCAAATAAAGATAATTTGATTTACTCTTTAAAAGTCACATATAATTTTTATAGCTGTACTGCAACTCAGAAAAATGAGGAGATGAAGAAAACTGTTGATTTGCAAAAACTGATTGTACAAGTTTGCTGTAAATTATAATGTGCTTTTTTTAAATGCATTTATATCTTATATGCATAGGTTATCAGAAATTAAGAGATGGTCTTAATATCACTGGCATTCCTAACAAAAGAAATACATAAATAAATAAACATATAAGGTAATATAGTTCTCTAATGTCATTTTAATGGTACTTATAAATAAAATTTACATTAAAGTTAATAAATTTGAATGTATTACTCAAATACACAATAATTTCTTTAACCAAATCTTGATAACTTTTAACCTTCTTCAAGGAAAAAGTTTGAGAAAAAGTTACAGTGCCTATTGTGAAAACTATACCAATCTAAATGATATGTAGATAATCTTTTATACTGAATACAATTATCTGAGGAGCATGGTGCACTGAAACCTTGTGGGGTCTTCTCTTTGGCCCAAGGTCTATCTCCCTTCATGCTCATTAAACACATTGTTTATCCTCATTGACTTATCTTGACTTATCTTGCTGTGCAAGTTTGTTTGTTCTTATGCTTCATTGACTTTGACCTCATTTACTTTTCTCCTTTTTTGGATAGAGTGCATTTCTGAATTTACAGGAAAGTTTACTTTTCACCCTTAAAGGATAGATATACCTATGAGTTTATCAAGGTGTCTATTTATATGACTGGATATTTCTAAAAGAAAAAAGCTACCTTACAAAAAATGGCAAAGAACAAAAAAATTTTAAATATTTATCTAAATAGGAAACATCTTGTCAAAAAACTTCCACCTGTGTCTGTTCATCTATAATGTAATTTTTTTTCTCAGAATATCATCCTTCTAACTCTCCCAACTTTCCTATCTGACTAGAAGTCCTTCAAATATCCCATTTTGAAACCAGTCTAATGGCAGGTTCTCTGTCACCAACACTTCTGCACCTCTAGCCTGACAAAGGAATAGTGAACAGCTCGATCTGCTGGGAAGACAATCGCACGCATTTGATCTTAATCACAAAGGTATGATGCCTCCGAATGCTCCTCAAGAGGAGAGAAGGTGTTATGAGAACCCACAGGACGTTTTAGAGTCAAGGCTTCCTCCAAACTCCCTAAGTCTGTATTTATATACTTATTTGTCTATGACTGTTCAAAGCAAGGACCTATTTCACCTGTACACCATCGCCTCAGTCCCTTATGCTCTTTCTGCCCTCTTCCCTCCCCATAAAGTATCCCCGATTTGTCCTTGTCTTGTTTGTGTCGTGTGTGGGGTTTTTATTGATATTTTTCTTTCCTTGGTCACTTATTTGGTTTCCTTATATTCCTCCTAGGAGTGAAATTTCAAATATGTAAAAACAAAGGAAAAAAAAAAAAGCAAGGCCCTAGAAAATTTTGGTGTTACTTATGGATCTTTTTCTTTCAGTCATCACTTGAATTTCTGTTGTCTCAGTTTGTCCTTGAGTTTCTTAACATTTCTGTTTTTGTTCTTCATTATACTGATAATTCTCTCCTCTGTACTTACACAATTATTTTTTTCATCAGCCTCTTTCATTTTCAATTAGCTATTGAAGTTCCAGTGATTTATTTTTTAAATCTAGGAAAAAGTTCCCTCTAGTCTATTTAGAAGTCTCCTACTAGTAGGGCTCACACTGGGAATAACAGAAGGCCTTGAATCTCCTGCCTGCTTTGTGATATTTGGCAAGTTATTTAAACTGTGTTGTGATCGCTTCAAGATATTTAAAGAGAAGATGATAATAGAATGTACTTCATACTATTGCTGTGAGTATTAAATAAATTATAGCTGTGTTTGGAACAGTCTTTGACTTATGATAGTGCCAACTGTTACCATTATTACCAGGGAGAAGAAAGATGTACCTGAAAATAAACCACCCTTTTTCTAGAATCTCTGTGTCTGTGAAATAAAGCAAAACAAACACAAGAGGAAATTCTCTGAATTTAACCCAATTCCAAGATCCAAAGAGGAAGGAACAGTGACCACAATTTTATAGAACCTGTTGAAAGTAGCAATGGAGACCAATAGAAATTTTTCTGAATACCAGGATATTAATCCATTACATGTAGGTGACTATCTTCAAGCATCAGTTTGTTAGTCAGATTGTTTTTCTTAAATATTCAGGTACTTCATACATACTTTTTGAGTTGTGAAATAAATGGTACTATCCCTAATTCATTTCTGCAAACATTATTTAGTCTACTTCCATAGTGAAAGAAAAACTTCAATAACTATGTTTCTTATTTACAATGTAGTAACAGCTCTTACATGTGTGTACATACACACACGACTTATTATTTTAATACTTTTCATTCTTACAAGTTTGTATTTTAACTTGGTAATGTATCATGAGCAAATGAAAAATGAAAGTATCCAGCAATCTAAAACTGAAAAATAACTTTTTTTGAACCTGGCTGGGTTTACTGGCAAAAGATAGTTACAAGATGCTTTGGCAAGGTTTTATCAATCCATTCTCCTAGAACATGTCACATTGGAGAACAGCAGCAGCGCATGGGGAAAAAAATACATGCATTAAATGCTCTATCTTATAAGTAGGCATGAATGTAAGACATTTTGCCAGATATCTTAATAGTGCCCCAATTTTAAAACACAAATTCAAATTCCGATCCCATAAGTACTTCTCCATAAGCAGTATGAACTATGCCATGTTGCTATTGAAGTTACTAGTTATTTGGAGTACCTAATCTCACCCATTTTGCCACTGGTAGATAGCTAAGCCTGAAGCAGAATGGCATCAAAATTAATGACATTTTGCAATACAGCAAATATTTTTTAATTGATAAGAGTTATAGTGGTTGGCTATGATACCCTTTTGCTTTGTAGATACATCTCCATCTCTATACATCATTAGGCAAGCATGTATGTTTGGATATATAAGCAAAACCTGTACAACTGCATCCTCCCATCCATCCAGCAGGAAACTTTTGGTCTAGCAATGAATGAAAAAGATGAACATGCAAACAGAGAATACTGAAGTAGATAGGAGGGGGAGAAAAGATGGCGACGGAGAGACAATAGGCTAGAAAGCTCCTGGAAGATACAGGAAAAAGGGAAAAAATACAGCAGGCTCCAGTAGGAACTGTAACACTGAGGATAAATTGGACTATATTTTCAACCTACCCAGAGAAGAAGGACGCACAGAAGAGACTAAAAAAAGAAGAAAAGCCGTTTAAACATCCTGCCCCAGCCCCTTCCCCCTTTCCCCTCCCCCCATCTACTAACTCCAAAAACCAGGAACTACAAGACAAACCCAGAAGCCCAACACCGAAGAGAAAGCTTATAAACAGCCTGGTGGGGAGAATTGCAGCGATACAGACAACCGAGGAAGTGCTCCAGACCTGGTGAGTTAAGTCTCTAACTTTAGGGATACTAGGGAAGGAGCGGGTAGTTGAGTTAGGCTGAGGGAAGCCTCACAAATAGAGACCTCGGTGACAAAGACCAGTTAACCCGCTAATCGGGGAAGCCTATCTCTAAACTGAACGGGGAATGGGATGTATTTAAGCCACAAGTTGGACCAGAAAGGCATGCTTGGTGCAGCAGACTAACAACCTAACTAGGGAAAATCCAGTACTTGAAAGTCACAGACTCAGCGCCCAGTGGGGAGCCCCAAACATACCCTTTAGGACTCTAGAGCACTGGGAAGTGCAGAACCTCCACCAAGCCTAGGTGCGCAAGCCCTGGAGC
>JAGFMF010011632.1:4786541-4802361 GCA_019455555.1 Galemys pyrenaicus
GGGCAATTATAACCAAAAGTAAACAACAACAACAACAAAAACTTAATAAGACCAAAAAGCCGGGATAAACCAAAGGGACCATGGGGGGGGGAAGGGGGGGGCAAAGACGGGGAAGAGGCCAGAGGGTGCACAAGGGACTGAGGTGATGGTGCACGGGTGAAATGGTGGTGGGTACTCCCGGGGGACTACAAATGATGTCAAATATAACTAATAATAATAAAAAAAAAAGAATACTGAAGTAAACATTACACCATCAGTAGGTAATGACATTAATGAATCAAATACTATTTAATTGTATGATCCCTGGGAAATTCAATTTAAAGTCTAAGTATGAAACCTATGATAAAGATCAAACCAGAACTTAGGAGGATAACAAACAAAGAATTCCCTATTTTGAAACATGTAACTGAATAAGATCTGGAGTACTTTGTAAGTAAGTTAATTTATCCACATGGGTTTCAAAGGAGAGACAGATGTTCATGGTGATTCTACAGAGGTTGCTGAATCAATTCTTTTAACCCTAACCTATTTGAGCTCTGAGTTCAATGTAGAAAAAGGATAGACTAATGCTGCTGCTCCTTAAATGCAAATAACCTAAAGCCTTAGAAATAATATGTGATGTAACAATACAGCAGTAAGGGCTACTTACAAGTTAACCTTAACTAAAATAAATCATGTATTATTAGTAGTAGTGGTATCAAATATTTATATAAAACTTATTCAGTTTTATTATTTTAGATTAGGGTGCTTTGAAGGTATGTAGCTTTGCTTTCAAGTGAATGAACAATTAGCTAATATTTTCCAACTACCTTATAAAATATTACATCAAGCTAAAATCACATAATATTTAAATTGGATAAACATATTAGTAATCTTTATTTATGCTCCCATTTACTTAATGTTCCATTTTACATAGTCAATGAAAATGGAGTAAATGGTCAAGGGAAAAGGGGAATCATCCTTTAATTTCCATTTATTTTTGAATATTTGAAATATATCAGGGAAATATTTCTAACATTAAAAAAAATCAATGAATGTTCTTGTCATTATTAAATAGGCTTTAAAAACCAAGGCTGATGTACCATTCTCTCCTTATCATTTAATTTTAAATATCAATCCATGGGGTAATATGTAGGTAATGCCTCCTTTCTTGATGATTTTTATTTCCCATCACTCAAGTATTTACAGTATGTAGTTATTCCTGTCCCTAATAAAAACACTATACTGCCGCTAATATTTGTTCTGATTCATAACTGAATTGTATTCCTTTAATTTGAATTTGGATATATGATTCTCCCTCATGGTTTTCTCTTTATTCTTAGTTTGATGAATAAATTCTGAGAACTGGGAATTATAGAGTAACTTCTGTGCCTTCCTCCTCTAAGACATAAGTCATGATCTAAGCTTTTTTCTTTATAATATCAACACTATGAAGAATTAAATCCTGTGGAAAATAAAATGGGGATGTGTGTGTGCATGTGTGTAGCCACAAATTTTAATAAACTTTGACTCAATGATTATAATTATTGGAATTAATGCTAAGAAAATGTTTCAAAATATGTATCACAATATTTATTATAACATTATGTATAATAGTAGAAATAAGAATTAAACACACATTGAAATAAAAATATGGCAGGTATTTAGCTCAAAATGGGGAAATAAGGTATTTGGGGTTATTCCTCAAAATAGTATTAAGGAATTCCTGTTTTGTCAAAATGGCTGACAAGATTACTGGAACCCCTACTACAACTAAACATGGAAAAACTACAGAGGCAAACATCAGAATAATAAAAATAAGATTACTCTATTTCATCATCCTTAGTGGCTTGTTATCTATTCCGCTGGTTTCTCCCAATCCAGCAGAGTTCCTCTACATTTGACTACTTTGATCTTTTACCTGCTCAGCTTCCAAGTGTCAGCACTGAAGAAAGACTTTCTTAGTCTTTGGGGTTTTTTTGTTTTTTTTTTTAATGAATTTTCAGTTATGTCTATGGAATTTAATCTTTAGATTTTTTTGAATCCCCAATTTTTACTGACTTAAAAAACAGACATTCTCATTTGTTTTCTAATGTTTTACCATAGAAGCAATTCTTTTTTGGAATTTTATTATTCTAACTGGAAGAAAAATATCTGAAAACAAAGAGTTTCTATTCATTATAATATTGATAACTATTTATCGAGACCAGGTGTGCTCAATAACAAGAACCAGAAGGGCAGTTTATTGAACTGTGTCAAGTTCTACACGAATCACTTTATACACACTATCTCAATGTTTGAAAGATATAAAGTTATCTCATTTTAAATCAGAGGATAATAGATGTTAATAACATTGCAAATGTTGACACATTTGGAAAGGTGTGCTGCCTCTGAAGTTTGAATCCAGACAGAATTCCCTCCAAAAATGCTAAGTAATACTTACTTTGCTTGATAAAGATAACATATATTGTCAACAGACTGAAACCAGTAAAATAATCTTATGTTTAGAATCAATAGACGCTTGGGGAGGTATAGCTATTGCTTAGCATTCATGTAGACACAGATGGACATCTTCCTGGTATACCCGACATGGGGAAACCATCTGTCTTAAGCTATTGATAATGCTAAAAGCATTCTCAGGATGCTGACCAGCAACTATTCACTGAATCAGAAAATGAAGAACCAGCCTTACATGCAATATGCTTTTGCCCCTATAGCTAGCTAGACAGGACAGGGTTAGGCAGTGATGGACAAAAGCTGTTGAAAATTAACAATTGATTCTTGACATTCTATAGATGAGTGTCACTTAGGGGGCATTAAGAAAGTATACTGGTTTATATTTTAGACGTAGGTATCAAGAGAGTAGGAAAATATTCCACTAGACCTGAAGACCATGTGTAGCAATTCAAAAACAGATTGCAATTTGATAAAATTGAAGATATAAGTATCTCTGGATAAAATGGATCCAATCCAAACAATTGTGCTATCAGTGTTAGTGTGAAACAATGGAATAATTTGAATAAAAGGGCTCTGTTAAAAAGAGAAAAAATATTCCAAGAGGAATGAAACTCTAAGAAGGAAAGCAGAACCTAAATCATTTTTCTCTGAATCAATATTTTACATTGGGAAAACGATACTTCTCCAACTTGACATTCAGATTTTCAAACTAAAATGTAGGTTTTTATCTCTCTGGCATTCATTTTCTCTTCTCTGAGCCAAAATCATAAAGATAAATGTAGCATATGTTAGAGATAGAAATGATCATTTTGGCAATGTCTTCAATATCCCAAAACTCCAGCAAAATTGTATCAGTTTTATCTGTTTTTCTTATATGGTATACATTCTCAGGGTGAGGACAGATATTCCTTCAAATTGAAGACGTCTGCCTAGAATCTAAGAAAATTTCAATACACTTGGCCCTCTACATGTATGACTTAAATGCCATTGCATTTGAAAATTCTCAATTATTTTTACTATAAACCTCTCCTAGTAAAGTCTTCCTTAATTTTAGGTATTTAATTAGTTGGTATGATAGGATAATGTAAAAATATTATACACTAAAAGCTGTATATAACAATTAGGCACAGTTTAACTGTTATGCCATTAATTTTTTCCTTTCTTCTATTCTACTATCTCTGGTTTATTAATTCCAAGTTTGGTCTAGCTGTGTTCCCTCATTCTTGCCTGTACATGAATCATGTATATTTGAGCAACTCTCAGGGAATCAACTATAGTGTTGTGTTTTATTGTGGTAACATTGGTTTACAACTGTATAGATTTAGGTGTATAGACTCACACTTCTTCAAATATATGTTACAGTACCACATCCACCACCTAAGCAGCACCTATAATCTTTCATCATTATCCACTGCCCTCGTCTTCCTTTGTTCCTCCTAGCCACATACACTCCCTTTAGTAATTCAATTCTATAGCAGATTCTATTTTTGTTTAGTTTTGTCATTTCCTTTGTTTTGTGTATATTCCACATGAATGAAATCATCCAGTTTTTGTCTATCCCCTTTTGAATTATTTCACTTAGCATAATCCCTTCAAACTCCAATTCATGTTGTAAATGGCAATAATTCACCTTTTTGTTTCATTGTTTAGTATTCCCTTGTGTATACAGCCCACATTTTCTTCATCCCTTCATTTGCTGTTGAGCAATTAAGTTGTTTCTGTAACTTCATGAACTTATAAACAGTGCTGTAAGGAAGAGGAGTAAATATACTCCTTTGAATATATTCCTTCTAGCTACAGGAAAAGGGTAGAGATAGTGTCAGATCTTATGGAAGACAAGCATCAATTTGTGAGCAACATACCAGGTGAAGTTTTTGCTATCTCTAAGCTAAGGGAGGCTCATCTGTGGATGAGGGAGAACCGGTACTTTCTACACAGGAAACTCTAGGAGAATCTGAGGTTTAAAAAATCTTCAGTGTTTTCTATGAAAATATCTATTTTCCAAGTCCCAAAGTCCTACTCTTTCTCTATTTGGGTAGTGAATTTGGCCCAGAAGTCCTGTAAAAAACATGTCTTCAGTCTCTTCCAGAGCTATGTTACTTTTCCAACTGCAAATTGAGCCAGATTTTCATCAAAGCCTTCCCTGCACTTGCAGAAATAAGGGGCTCTTTATACACTGCCATGGGATTTTCTGATTTGTGCAGAGTACTTTAACAGTTGTGTGGAATGAGGTAGTCACTTTCTTTTCTTCAAGACTTCCAAGAATACAAAGCCAGCCACAGTCCTTAAAAAATATTATGTCCAGGGCCTCCCTGGTGGCACAGTGGGTTAAGCAACGCTCTATGAAGCAAACCACAGCCACTGCAGCATGAGTTCTATCCCTGCTGCCAGCTAGGGAAGGGACCCATATGGTGCGGCAGACCTCTCCTGCTGCGCCCACTGCTCCCCTCAGCAGTGTGTTTCAGTCAGTCTGCCTGTTCTGCTCCCCGCTCTCTGTGGTGAATCCTCTCACCCCCACCCCACACCTCTGGCCTGTACCACAGTGCTTGCATGCATAAATAAATAAACCTTTAAAAAATATATTATGTCCATTATCATTTAGTATCTCCACTATTACAGAAGTCAGATTTTCAAATTTCATATGTAAACCATTAAAATCCACCACAAAATGTAAAACAGTAACATGTTTTACAACCCTATTGAATTATCTAGTATGGCTACAGTGGGGGACTGCCACCTTTCTAGTTTTCCATAGTCAGGGTTTTTTTTGACTGACAATGAAATAACCAGGTCTAGAATCCTATCCTGAGAGTGCTTTCAGTAGTCATCCTTTCCATTCTTTTTGTGTGGCCTCCCTGCAAAAAAAAATAAGTTTCATACAAGCAAGAAACAAATGCTTACATGCACATTTTTTATTTTGGGAATTGATCCCCATAAGCAATGATCAGTGAGCATTAAAGTAATAAACTGGCAGGAGGCAAGCAAAATCAACTGTGTTATATAGTGGATTGGCATTGTGTGAGCATGGGGCATGATTCTACTTAGGACACTCAACGGCAGAGTAAGAATTTTAAACCTGAGACAAGAAGGAATAGAATATTTATTCTGAAGTTTCCATATCTCATTAATCAAGTCTTGCTCCTAAAATTTCCAGGTGAATTTGGCGGCTTTCTATAGTTAGCACACAGAGATACCAGAAAACCCTCAATGGATAAGAAAGGTGAAGTCCTCTTAAAATGACATGACAATAAGTTTCCAATCTTTCCCAACTTACTCTGTTCAAGTAGATGAAAAAGGTTGATTTTCAGAAAACAAAACTACAATGAGCTCTGTTGGGTCACACCTATATAAAGCTGTTTGCTGCATCAATGGCTAATATAAAAAAGGAAAAATACTCAGGGTTTGACTTATAGTGATCTCACCTTATTTGTCATCTGAATCTTAGCATCTTTTTCTTTTCAATCGTCTATTATGAAAAATCACCTTTCCTCTTTGGGTAGTAACCACATTGCAGCAAAATATCTAGTAATCCTATGGGGCTGAGGCAATTGTGACTTCATTAGAAAAATGGGAGCCTATGTAAGAAGTGAGCATTATCACTTTCCAATTTCCACATATGTGTCATATATTGCTGTAAATCAATGTTACCTTGTTTGAAAAAAAATTTAAAAACTTTCAATGCTGAACTTTATTTCTGAAGCAATTTCTTCACTTACCAGTCTTGACACTTAGTGCGGTTTCCCTCTACAGGCTAAGAATTGTTCTTTTGTCCTTTTAGAATATTACTTCCATCCTGTCTGGATTACCTCATCTCCTCATAAATCAGTCCATAAGAAATTTTCTCAAGACTTCTCACACTCATACGCGCGCGCACACACACACACACAAACACACACACACACACCCCTATGACAGTCATTATAAGACACATAATTGTTCTCAAAGGGAAGGGCATAAATACTTCATTATCTAATATTCATGTAACTGGAACAGTGTCCTCATTGACAGTACTTTCTATAGCTTCCTAGCTATCTTTATTTTTCAAAGATTCAACTATGCATACAAGAACTGGGGCACAGGCCAGAGGTGCAGGGGATGAGAGGATTTCACCAGACAGAACTGGTAACAGAACAAGCAGAATGGCTGAAATACACTGCAGAGGGGAGCAGCAAGGGAGACAGTAGAGGTCTGCTGTGCCATGTGGGTCACCTCCCTGGCCTGAGCTTGAACTCATGCTACAGTGACTGTGGAAAGCTTCATAGTGCTGCAAATTAACCCCTTGCACCACTAGGGAGGCCCCTGGAAAAAAAGTTTCCTATTTTCCTCTTATTTGCTGGGATTTCCTCTTTCTGTCATTTCCTAGGAATCCATAGTCATGAATTTATATTCCATTTTTAAAAAATATTTATTTATTTTTACATACAAGAACTGGGGTACAGGCCAGAGGTGGGTGAGGGGGTTAAGAAGGTTCACCTGAGTCAGAATGGGGAGCAGAACAGGCATATAGACTGAAATACACTGCTGAGGGGAGCAGCAAGTGAGATAGGAGAGATCTACTGCACCATATGGGTCACCTCTCTGGCCAGGGATTGAACTCTTGCCGCAGTGTCTGTGGATAGCTTCATATTGCTGTGCCTGAAACCCCTGTGCCAGCAGGGAGGTCCAATGAATTTACATATATATATATTTTTTTAAAGATGTATTTATTTATGCATACAAGAGCTGGGGTACAGGTCAGAGTCCAGGGTGGTAAGAGGATTCACCAGAGACAGAGTAGGGAGCAGAACAGGCAGACTGACTGAAACACACTGCTGAGGGCAGCAGTGGGCAAGGCAGGAGAGGTCTGCTGCGCCATGTGGGTCCCCTCCCTGGTCAGCAGCAGGGATTGAACTCATGCTGCGGTGGCTGCAGTTTGCTTCATAGTGCGTTGCTTAACTCACTGTGCCACCAGGGAGGCCCCTGAATTTATATTTTAAAACACTAGTTTTAAACTTACTGAGTTTCATTTCCACTTTTTAAAAAAATAATAGCCTGTTATTCCTGCCTCTTAAATTCAATTAAAAAAAAAATTTCTCTTTTCCAAGTCATATGTCAAGTGCTAAGAGCAATGAGCAATAAATCTATCACACAAACCTCTTCCCTGAAGGTTAAAACCACTGAACTAGGAGAAAACATATAGTCAAAATTGAAACTATCATGTAGGAAAAGATATAGGATGTCATTACAATTAAAAATGTCAAATTTTATAATTAGATTGGGATTTAGTGATTAATAATCTTATGAACACTTTTAAATTAAGAATGTTTTTCATATAATTTTTTTATAATATCAGCGAAACAGAAGGACAGCTAGTATAACACCAAGTATTTGGTATTATTGCTTTAGATGCTTGTCATACTCTAGATTATTTCATTCTTACATGAGAATATTAAATTTTTAATATAAGCATAACATTATGCATTGAGGATTACAGATGAGGAAACAGACATCAATATCATATAGTGAGATTGTTTAAGGTCACAAAGCTATCATGTGGCATCTGTTTTTTGTTTTTTGGTTTTTTTTAACCATGCATCCCATTATCAACTAAATAATCTAGTACTTTTCTAGTTTTGACTTTCTATTGTTAACTATTGGAAACCTTAAATATATTTATATTCTAGGGCCTCCTTGATGGCGTAGGGGTTAAATCTCAGCACTATCATGCAATCACCATTGTGGCTTCAGTTCAATCCTCTGCCAGGGAGCTGACTGACAATATGGCGCAGCAGACCTCTCCTGTATCTCCTGCTGCTCACCTTAGCAATGTGTTTCAGTAGACCTGCCTGTCCTTTTCCCTACTTTGTCTCTGGTGAATTTGCTCACCCCTCCTCTCGCACCTCAGTCATACACCCTGTTTTTCTATGCATAAATAAAGTAAAACCTTAAAAAGTTTTTATGTTCTGCTCTACTACTTTTTCTATTCCTATAATCATACACACACATAATGTCGTTTATCACTGCCATTGATTCTATTATTGCAATCACTGCTACCACTTTGAACATTACACTACCATAAAACAAGCAAACACAGCTATTTAATCAGTGCTTAATGAATTTCAGGTATAAGTGAGAGTTTACACCTACTTCCTATCATCCACATAATACTGCTGTGCAAAGCATATATTAACAACATGAGTCAGATAGACTTAAGTTTGAATTCCAGATGTCTTTTATGCTTCTTTTTATCTTTATGTTATTACCTTAAAATTATTTATTATTTTCTTAAAGTACACATAATTTCATTTTACAGAAATATTAATGTTAATAATGCTAAGTATTCATTTTTCCTAGTGAGTTTATTCTTAAAAATGGAATTATATGGTAACTATGTAAGGAAAATTAGTATTTGTGCAAGTTTGTGATCATTTGCTCAGGAAAAATTCTTAAATATGTAAACACTAGATCAATGTGAGTCCTTTTTATATTTTCAAATTGCCTTCTAGTAAGATTTTATCTAAATTTATTGCTTTTATCCTTACCTATGTTATCATTTGTTTCATATGCTATAAGATTCATCAATAATACCGTAATTTGTGTTTGTTTTGTTAAACATTTCTTTAAATATTACAAGTTAGGATGTTTTATTAACTGCTGGCAGCTTGAACTTTGAAAAATTTATTTTTATTGTATGTTTATTGTTATTGGTATATTATTATTTTCTAATTAGCTAATATTTGACTTATGAAATTATTAGTACCTATATGACATTGATGATTATATATCTTATACCGTAAAGGCATTTTTATTATTTGTACTTTGTCATTTCATTTAGAATTCATTTAATATTTTTCATCATGTTATTGTTAATGAATTCTTATAAATTTTATGCTCATAATGTGCATTCTTTTACTTTATATTTATATTCATTTGTCACTAATTCTTACGAGATTTTATTATTTAAAGAAGCCATTCTTAGAACCCTAAATTTTAATTTAGTACACACTGTGAGGATGGAATATACATTATTTATATTTTATTATTCTAAATCCCCAACTGTGTAAAAATATTATTTTCTTTCCTATATGAAAAGGTCATCTTTATATACAGTAAATACTCATATGTAAATCTGGATTTGCTTTCAATAATTCTATTATTCTTTTCCACTTTTGCAGGACAACTGATATAGTAATGTCACAAATTTTAATTAGGTTGAATACATGATGACATAATCCTCACTTACATGTTTTTTTAAATGTATTATATTTTTAAATATTTTACCAAAAATATACCTAGAGATCATGTATCTAAAATGTGGTCATCACCAATTCAATTTACTACTCTTCTTCCTCCAATCTGATGAACACCTGTGAGAACAGATTTTTTTTACACGTTAAAAGCAAAGTAATGTTTATGATTTTCTTTTCATGTACTGGATGAAAACATTGAATGAGATTAAGGAAGGAAATACTTTGTAGCGTGCTTGGGGTAAATTTGGAGTTCAGTACCTATCACCTCTTTTATGATTTTAGTGATGGCAGGCGATAACCAGTCTTCACATGGCTAAATGCTCCTTTAACTCTAGGACAGTTTCCATTGTATTTGCACTCACCAACAAACAAACAAACCAAACAAACAGTAACTGTTTCAAGTTTTCTTGTTTCTCAGTTTCAAAACTTCCACCACCCCACCCAGAAATTTAATTTACATTTAATATTTTCTCCTTGTCATCTGGAAACCCTGCCCTTTTGTTGTTTTCTTTTCTAGTGGGAAAAGTTTGAAACCCTTTCTTTTTCTGCATTCATCAAAATCTACCCAAAGAAGACAGAGAGATTGACAACAGGCACAAGAACTATCGCTTATCATCACTTTTCATTACAGAAATGACAATCAAAACTACAATGAGATACCACCCCACATCTGTGAGACCAGCCCGTATCAAAATACCAGAAACAAGTGTGGGTGGAAAAGTATACTGGTCCAAACCTTATGAAAAACAGTATGGGGATTTCTCAAAATATTAAAATTATATTTACCATATATTCCAACAATTCCACTTCTAGGTATCCATCCAAAGAATGCAAAAACACTAATTCAAAATGATACATACACTCCTATATTCACTGCAGCCCTCTTTAGTTTATAGTAGCTAAGTTATGCAAACAACCTAAGTGTCAAAGGACAAATGTTTAAGAAGATCTGGTACATATACACAATGGAATACTACTCAACTATAAAAAAAAATGAACTCGACATTTGTACAACATGGATAGAAATGAAGGGGATTATGCTAGTTGAAATATATCAGAAGGAAAAGGACAAATATGACAAGGTTTCACTGATATGTGGACTATGGAGAAACAAAACAAAGGGTCAGGCAAAATCAAACCAATAACAAACCCTAGAAATCTGACTTTAAAACTGAGGCTACCAGAGGGGAAAAGGGAGTTTGGAGAGCAGGTTATGGAGGGGGTCCAGTAGATTACAGTGGAAGACTACTGTGTACCTTGGTGGTGGGGTAACATCTGAGGATGTAAGATCCTATCTCTCTAATAATACACAGTGCTATAAAACAAAGTTACCCTATTTTTAAAAAAACAATAAAAACAAACCAAAAATAGACAACTACAAAACAGAAACATTCTGCAGGGAAGAGGGAGGGATTGGGATTAAGGCAAGGACAGGAAGAACACAAGGAACTATGGTGATGGTGCACGGGTAAATTAATAGTGGGAATTCTATGGGGACTACAACTAGAAAAGAAAGCAAACATTGTAAGAAAAAATAAGCATAATTACTAAAAATATGCCAACTATGCAAATCATAATTATTCTCATGACCAGAACTTCCATATTATGTTAACTCTTTATTCTGATGTTCTGTTTTTAAAGTTATCCCAGAAAATTAAGTACTTACATACATACTGCTCCTTATTACTCACATCTGAGTTACATCTATTATTCTTTAAACTCATTACAGTTTAGAAAGAAAGTTAAACAGCACATTATTCTTTTCTCACTATTGCCCTCTTACAGGATATACAACCATTCAATAGTTAGTATGAAGTTGAGAGGAACAAATTCAAATGAAAGATGCAGAAACTGTCTTAACTCTAACAGATGACTGGCACACAACTAATTGGCTATAGAACATTGAATGTTTTAATTAAAGAAAAACATTATTTCATGGATTGTAGTTTCCATGGGAAAGCAAAGACATAAGGCGAAAATAGTAAAAGACTTGTAGCTGATTTGATAAAGACAAATGACAATTCTCAAAATGAATTTGTACTGGCTACCCAGGATTCTGGATTATATATCTAAATATTATCTGTTATTTTTAAAAAAGTTATGGCACATAAATTTATCCCACTGATAAAGTTACCTCAGTAAAAAAGGAAAAGATACTGCACTAAGTCAGTGAGGAAATTAACAAAGTCATAGAAAAGAAACATCAAGAGAACAATTTAGGTTAAAAAGAGCAACATGCTAACATCTCATTTTCTCATAATGGTTTAGTAATTTATTTCTTTATTTAAGTATATTTGACATCATTTGAGTTCCCACCACCATTCCACCCATGCACCATCACCTCAGTCTCTTATGCTCTTTCTGCCCTCATGAAAAATAACCATTCAATGCATAGAAACAGTTACATCTAATTTATGCTCTGCATTAGTAGGGTCATGTTTTATCATTATTGTCCTTGACCACGGGTGTGAAATTAGATCAATCTTATTGTGTTTACTAGTGATAAAGGGAGTTATGTCTGCAAATATTTTTGTTAGGAAAAGAAGAAAGAAAGAAAATGAAGTATCCAGTGAAGTTCACTATTTATACAGATGTAATCATTTGCAAGAACACATATAACAAATCTGTTCCTTTATGTATTAACAAAGTAATTTCATGCTTGAATAAATTTATGTAATTAGCTATCATGTTCTAGCATAATAGTGCCTTTATCCATAGTTAGTGAGTGATATTTAAGTTGAGAATCCTGATATACAGCCACAAATAACACAACAGCAAGTGTTTCTTAATAATGGCAAAATGTATTTGTGACACATTGTGGTTTACAACATACTTTCATTTATTTTATCAAATTTAATCTACAAAATAATCCAGAGAGTTACTTAGGGTAGAATTTTTACTTCTAGTGAACAACTGAAGAAAATGAAGCACATAAATAGTATAAGTTGCTCTGGGAACTGACTGGTGGCAGGGTTAAAAATAAACTATACCTTTCCTGGTTCTAAACTGATGCGACATGTTCCCTACCAAGAATTTTCCCTTTTCTTACTTGTTCCACAGGTCTTATTAACTAAAGTAGATATTTAATCTTATAACAAAACTATGATTTATTTTCTGTCTCATAACTGGATCAATCTCCCTGTCCCAATTTTCTCGATCCTTATTCTCATTTTTAAACAGTCCACTGTGCTAAATTCTATCTAACATTACTGCCTCATGTTAACACCATTCAAAAACAGTGTTTAATTAAAATATTTTGCTATGTTTAGTAATGAACAATGCATTGGAATTTAAATTGTAAACACATAATTTTGATTCTCTACTTCGCTCATAAATATCTACTTGTCTCTAAGGAACATCTCTTGACATGTTGTCAATATACTATCTATTTCAATATACTATATTTATACACACTTTTCTTTATATAGTGATCTGGATGCATTTTATAATACACTGATAAAATAGTGTCTTGAATTTAAAGTACTAAATCATGAAGACAATATTACTTTTATAACCGGTAAAACCACTGATATTTTTTTTTTTTTTTGTATCTTCTCATCTCTGTCAGTAATGATAACCTTCAGGTATAAAGATCAAATAATTTCTATTGCTACCAAACTAATGTTACAAATCTGACTGTAATAAAAAATTTAGCATGTTTCTATTTTCTTTCAAGAAACATTAAGTAGATGAGACTAATACTATGCTGTTTGGTGAATTATTAACAAATGCAAGGGGTCAAATATAAAAGATATAAAAAACATTAAAAGGCCAAAAATGCCCAAAAGAAAGAGAGTTGTGTCCATGGTAAATACTTCAGAAACATCTTTGAGGGCTCATCTCCAGAAGCCCAGAAGCAAAGAAAATGAAGGAAAAGATAAACAGCTGGGACTACATAAAACCAAAAGTGTCTGTACAGCAAAAGAGACAATAACCAAAATGAAGACACACCATACTGATTGGGAGAAAATATTTAACCACCATACAAGTAAGATCTACATAGAGCTCACAAGACATACAGAGCTCACAACAAAAACAATGCAAACAAGTTCAGTCAAAAAATGGCTAAATGAGGGCCTCCCTGGTGGCGCGGTGAGTTAAGCAATGCACTATGAAGCAAACCACAGTCACTGCAGCACAAGTTCAATCCCTGCTGCAAGCCAGGGAGGGGACCCACATGGTGCAGCAGACCTCTCCTGCCTTGCCTACTGCTGCCCTCAGCAGTGTGTTTCAGTCAGTCTGCCTGTTCTGCTCCCCACTCTGTCTAGTGAATCCTCTCACCTCCCGCGACTCTGGCCTGTACCCCAGCTCTTGTATGCATAAATAATTTTTTTAAAAAATGGGTAAAAGAACTAAAAAGACACTTCTAGAAAGAGGAAATGCAAATGGCCAATAGGTATATGAAAATATGCTCAATGTCACTCATAATCAGAGAAATGCAAATGAAAATCCCAGTGAGGCACCACTTCACACCAGTGAGAATGGCCCCTGTGAAAAAAACAAAAACCAAAACAGAAACAACAAATGCTGGTGAGGGTGTGGAGAAAGAGGAATAATCTTACATTGCTGGTGGGAATGCAAACTGGTCTAAACACTCTGGAGAGCTATGTAGTGGACCCTCAAGTTACTAAAAATGGAGCTATCACATGACCCAGCAATTGCATTCCAAGAACACAAAAACATTGATTTGAAAGGAAACCTGCATTGCTATGTTTATTGCCGCACTATTCACAGTAGCTTAGATAGGGAAACCATCTAAATGCCCTAAAACAGATGACTGAATCAAAAAGATTTCATATATGTACATAATAGAATACTACTCAGAAATAAAAAAAGAAAAACATGCATTTTGTGGCAACATGGATGGAGCTGAAGGGATTACCCTCAGAGAAATAAATCAGAAGGAAAATGAAAAATTTTGGATGGCTTCACTTCAAGGAGAAATATAGGAAAACTGAACAAAGGGTCAGAAGAAGAAAAAACAAAACTTGCAGGCAAATTATAGATCTGAGACATACAGCAGGAGAGGGGGAGAGATGAGGGTCAAAATGGAAGGGAAAAGCACAAGGGACAATGGTGATGGTTCACAGTTGAGTTGGTGATGGGAGATTTATGGGGATTATACCTGAGGTGAGAAATCAAATTTGTACAAAAGTGAACAATGATGTAAGAAAATAGAGAGTTGTGTTCAGAGGTGCAGGTAAATTTTGTTGTCTTGTTTTACTTTATTTGACTATTGATTTAATGTCCAATGATTTTGCTTTATTCAATTTAACTCACCATTAATATATAAACATATATAATGTACTGATAGTTGTGACTATAAAAATGTGATCTTTTCAAAATCAAGAACATTATTTACTCAAGAGACTCACATTAAAGACACATCCATCACTTCTTAAATACTGCATTTCATATTAAATTATCCTTGAAAAGAACTCAGAATCCATCTTGGAAAACATTAAACTAGCCTTGATTTATAGTGTGGTCTTAAAAGACATGAGTATGAATAACTCTTCTACTACTAAATATGGAAGATTCACAAATAGTTGGTGTTCTAATAAATTGTTTTGAAAAAGTGTCAGAAGCAAAATTTAGACTTTGACTTTATAATTTTACCTATCGGTACTCTACAATCATCATTAATCAGTAAAAGGATTTATGTTTAAAAAAACTCCATTCCATGCAATAGAACGCTAATATTTATCATAACAAAAGTGATATAATCAAGAGTACCTGAATCATCAAAAATTATTATAATTTGATAATCAACTATTCTGATGTGTTTCATATTAACCTTTCCCAAATGGATGTCTCCCACAATAATAGCATGAGGCATGTAAGCTTAAAAGACTATTAACTTAAAGGATGTTTTAAACATCTTCCATAATTAAAACACTGTGGTATTGGCGTAAAAATAATATACATAAATCAATGGAGCTGAAATGATCTAGCTATAATTCCAGATATTGGACATAAAGACCATTAGTAAATATATAACTATAAGGTCATTTAATTTCCAGCCAAGAATATACAATGGAGAAAGAATAATTTCTTTTTTTTTTTTAAAGATTTTATTTATTTATGCATACAAGCACTGGGGCACAGGCCAGAGGTGTGGGGGGTGAGAAGATTCACCACAGAGAGCGGGGAGC
>JAGFMF010011632.1:4802414-4918852 GCA_019455555.1 Galemys pyrenaicus
TCTGCTGTGCCATGTGGGTCCCCTCCTGGCCGGCAGCAGGGATCGAACTCGTGCTGCAGTGACTGTGGTTTGCTTCATAGTGCGTTGCTTAACCCACTGTGCCACCAGGGAGGCCCGAATAATTTCTTTAATCAATGTATTGAGAAAACTAGATTGCTTCATGCGAAAGAATGAGAGTGAAACTTTATCTTATATAATACATGTAAAACAAGTCATAGTGGGTTCAGTCATTAGCAAAAAACGTATGGCTGTTCCTCAAGAAATTAGAAATAGAATGACCATATGATCAGTTTCTGACTATAAATCTAAAGGAACCAAAGTTTATCCCAAGGTATTTCAAAGTTATATTCTTCCATACATTGCAGCATTATTTACAATTGTCAAGGAGCAGAAACTATATAAGTGGAAATGGATGGCTCAAGATAATGTGGTGGTATATCATGGAATATTATTCAATCATGAGAAGGAAAGAAACCTTGATATTTGTGATAATATGGATGAATCTGGAAGACATTATATTAACTGTACTACCAGACAGAAAAAGAGTTCATAGTATCACCTACATGTAGAACCTAAAAAAGAAAAGAAAAAAAGGAAAACTTAGAGAAAAAGCAAGCAAAAAAGTCATTAGGAAGGGTTGAGGAGGTAAGAGAAAGATGTTAGGAAACAGGTACAAACAGTTATAAGATCAGAAATTTCTGAGGATCTAGATTATAGCATAGTGACAATAACTATAGTCATAACTAATAAAACTGTGTGTTGAAATTTTCTGAGAAAAGAACTTAAACTTTTAAAGTAGAATTTGCAAGAATACAACCATATTTAATAGATAAACACATAAAGGGATAGATGTGTTTTAAAAAAGGAAATTCTTTAAACCTTCTCCAGGAACTTAGTGGTTCTCTACTCATTCCTTGGATTGGGTTTTCAATCCTTAAACATATCTCTGGGAAGTCACAAATAGTCATCTCACACCACAAGTATTTCATCACCATCATCTGGTATTGGTGCCAGAGCTACAAATTATCACAGCCTCATTTTCCTCCAATGGTGGAGGATTATTAGTACTTTATTTCTGGATGTGGTAGATACACACACTAGATGTGAACCTACACAATCAAATTATATACACTATTGCAAACTAGTGTTACTTCAATAAAAAAGTCAAGAAGAAATATAGTAATTTTAATAACTAAAATATGCATAATTCATAAGTATATCAAGAGCAGAATGTATTGCATACTTTAATAAAGCTGAAAACTTAATTGTGATATATTCAATTAATAGAAAAACAAAGGTCAATAAAAATGAAGGAAATGAACCAATAAACATGGAAAATCCTACAAGTGTAATAATAGTGAATAAAATCTACATGAAAGAGCATATATAATCTTTTTATATGAATTTTCATGAAAAGTTTGAACATTTATAAATTCATTATTATATGGTAAATCTAATAAAGGAAATTTAGAAAGTGATTATACTAACAGTTAATACAGTGACTAAATATTGTGAAGGTGAGAGTATACTATAATCAGGATGCTATATGAATAAACTTATGGAGTTCTGACCACATTTCATTTTTTACTTTCTTAGTGGCATATTCATATTTATTTATTTTGTAAAATTTACCTATTTATGCCTACAAGCACTGGGGTACAGGCCAGAGGTGTGGGGGTGGTGAGAGGATTCACCACAGAGAGTGGGGAGCAGAACAGGCAGATTAACTGAAGTACACTGCTGAGGGGAGCAGCGGGCACAGCAGGAGAGGTCTGCCGCACCATGTGGGTCCTCTCCCTGGCTGGCAGCAGGGATCGAACTCATGCTGCAGTGGCTGTGGTTTGCTTCATAGTGCGTTGCTTAACCCACTGCACCACCAGGGAGGCTCCCCATATTCATATTTATTATGTGATAAAAATATGGAGTGTAGCAAAAGAAATGAACATAATACAATTATACTTGCATTTTGAAGTGGGCTTTTAGATGTGTAAGAGAAAGCACAAAGATTTTCTCATCCATGTAACCGATCTTTTCAGTGCCTCTGTGGCCAAAACCTCCACAGCCCATTCACAAATCTTGAAAGTTCTGATTATTGAGGTAGCAATATGATTTTTGGAAGAATTGATTTTCGAGGCTGTAAGATCTGATTTTGCTCACTAGTGTCGTACTAGTGAGTCAAGTTTAGTTAGGTGATTGATAGTGTAAAGAAAAATGGGTTCTCAATATATTAAAAATAGATCTGCCAATTGATTCATCCAGCCTAGTACTCCATATCTACCCAAAGAATGCTAAACCACTCATTTGAAGGGACACACAAACACACACTATGTTCACTGCAGCGCCATTTACAAAAGCCAAGTTATGGAAGCCAAGTTAAATGTGCAAGGAGAGGTGAGTATATTTAAAAAAAAATGTTGTATATACACACAACTGAATACTACTCAGCAATAAAAAAAGAAATACTTGCTATTAATGATAACACAAGTGGAACTGGAGGTGATAATACTAAACAAAATAAACCAGAAGGAGAAAACAAATACCAGATGGTTTTACTTAATATGGAATACAGAGAAACAAAACACAGACTAAGACAAAATCAAACCAAAAACAAAGGCTAGTCTGACTGTAAAACAGGCTACGTATGGAGGAAAAGGACAGAGAGCAGAGGTAGAAGGGTGCCAAATGACTAAGGTGGAAGAATAAGGGTGCTCTGTCCATGGGTGTGGTGTGGTAACCTACATCTAAAGATGTGGGATCTTTTATCTCTGAATATTTAAGATCACTCTTTTAAACCAGTGTTTCCTTAAAATAAAAAAGGCAAATGGGGCTTTCACTTCTTTTGTAAAATAGGGAGATTATTAATTTCTAGAAAAGATATAGAGTAAGAGACTCTATTTACAAAGCATCAGGTGAAAAGAGATTGGAAAATACATCTTCACTCTAACAAGTTATCCAAAAACAAGACAAAATTCATGAATGCATACTTTATGCTATTCAGTAAATCTGGTGATTCTGCCTGTTATTTCCTAAGAACTGACATCTGACTCAGAAAAGTCTCATCTGTGTAAATGTTTTCCTAACCCTCCCAGACAGAAACAACTGCTCCCACTCTACTACTCTCAGAGCACACTGATATCTGATTGCTTCTCTAATATGGCCTTATTTTAAGTTTCTCTGTTAACAATCTTAGGATGAGAGACCATGTCCATTTATTTATATCTCTCCTTTCCTAGACCATTTCCATTTAAATAATAAGCAACCAAAGAGGGAGCTCTCTGAAGAAATATGTGGATGATTGCTCCTAAAAAGCTTTTCTTGTGTTTTGAAAGAGGGGAGGGTTGCATTACAAAATAGATTAAAAAAAAAACAAACAAAAAACAGTTAAAAATATTTTGTCGTGCTCAGACCAGAAAGGCATAATCCTAACCTTGAGGGTACTTTTATCTTCTTTCCTGCCTGTTGTTTACCCAGGTAATATTTTTCAGGAGTTCAATCCTTCCAAAAAGCAAGGGATTTGAGAACAAGATCAGTATGGGATCGGGGGTGTAGAGTGGAGAAACCCAATACAAAACTGAACCTCCAATAACTTATGTTAAGATAGATGCATAATCCATCTTCTCTGAAGGCAAGGAAGTACTGTAGTTTTGTTTAATGAAATGAAAGCACAGTGCAGAATTGGACCTATAAAATTCACACCTTTGATCTTATATCTCCATCCTTCTACTGGCAGGTAAAGTTTGGGGGTGGTAGAGAACTCCCCTGAACTTACAGACCAAAACCAGTCTTAAAATGAACCATGGAAGTGGAAGGAGAGGTTACAAAGAGATTAGAAGCACATTCACTATAGACCTCTATTTTAAGAAATTTAAATTAATTTTTCTTTCATCTGGAGGTAGATTCCTTTCAGCCTTACTAACTGTAAAAACTACATTAAAAAAGACCTGCCTACATTTACATCTCTATATATTAAATGCTAATGTGCAGTTTAATGGAACTTTAAGGTTCTTTTAATTTTATTTAATGGAGTGATTTGTCAGACAATTAGACTGAACAAGGACAATGAAAACCCACAGTAATTAAAGTATGGTTTTGAATTAAACCACAATAAATAAGAAAAAAGCTGTTTATCACGCTAATAAATGTTTTTCTTGGTACAAATTGATCTATTATTTTTTAATCTGTTTTCCAGCTATTCTTTTAAAAAAAATCTGAGAATATTTTAACACTATCATTTCTCAACTAGTATATGATAAGTTTAGTTATTGTCCTTTTATATACATAATTTTGAAGTTAGAAAAAAAAAAAGAGGCCTCCCTGGTGGCACAAGGGTTAAGCACTGCACTGCTAGGCATCTGTAGCCACTGCAGCATAAGTTGGATACCAGGCAAGGGAGGGGGCCCACATGGCACAGCAGACCTCTCTTGGCTTGCCCACTGCTCCCCTCAGTAATGTATTTCAGTCAATCTGCCTGTT
The DNA here is from genome assembly GCA_019455555.1 of Galemys pyrenaicus. NCBI lineage: Eukaryota > Metazoa > Chordata > Mammalia > Eulipotyphla > Talpidae > Galemys > Galemys pyrenaicus. The sequence goes on from JAGFMF010011632.1 coordinate 4,806,888, forward strand.
CTGTTCCCCACTCTGTCTCTGGTGAATCCTCTCACCCTCCAACCTCTGGTTTATACCCCAATTCTTGTATGCATATATAAATCTTTAAATAATAATGTTATATATATATATATATAATGCCTAGTAGGAAATATTTCTTCTAAAAGGAGTGTTAACTGACCTCACAAATACTTCATTTTGAAGACTATGAAAACCTTGTTGGTATAAGAAGCTATTGATTGTCACAACACCAAGAAGTGTTCTGTCTAAATTCAATATAATTAACTGATAGCAATTAATTGGTTTCATTAACAAGAAAAGAGTCATAGTGCATTTCAGCATGGAGCTGCTTATACCACCCATGAAGTTACCTTTTATCCTGGTTTGATAAATTAATGATGAAAACATTATTTGGTATATTATAATTGGTATATTGATATTTGATATACTATAATATGAGAGTAAGTAGTTACCAAGTGATCATTGAGAATAAGAGGAAGTTGATATGATATCTAAAACTCATTGTGAAAGCCTTATCAAGACCATTGTTTTCTTTCATTCAACACAATTTTCTCATTCATTAATCATGCATTTGTTTTCCAGTTGATTACTAATTAATTACCTCTATCAAGACATTTCTAGACAATTTTAGTAAGTATTACTGTGTTTCCATTTGATCAATTCCATTTACAGAGGACAAACTAAGTTATCAGGGAATACATCTCAATATTAATTCTTAGCCATGGATTCACTAGAATAGGGCTGAATGCCAGTTTAACAATTGCTTTGATAGTAGACACTGTCATCATTGTGTCAAAATGAAGTTAAATAAAATAGCAGATATTAAAGTAGAAAACTCATTATTTTTCAGTTTTCATCCCAATTTAGAATATGCTTTTAAAAAATGCTACCACAGGAGATATGATGACCCATGGTTAATATTCCAAAGCAAATTCTGGGTTGGAACATTAAAATCACACTATTAACTGCTTTGTTTCAACACAATTCCACACCTAGAAATTTTCTTTCTGCCAGTTTTTGTACCTGATATGTCTGCCATTATTTACTATTTTTCTACAAATAATAATTTTCACCTTCAAAAAGGAAATAGATTTCAACTTTCTATAATGTAGGACTGCAACAGACACTGCTTCTTTTGTGACAGACTGAAATCAAAAGTCATTTTTATATAGATAGATGATTTCATTCTACATAATTTTAGTTGCAAAAGCTTGGAAATCTGGTCAGGATATTATTAATTACTCTAACCTTGGGTATGTTATGGCTTTGTTTCTTCATTTGCATATTTTTGTTATAGTACAGTAAAACATGTTTACAACATTACCTGATATGTCATAGCAGTTATACCTAATGGCCTTAAGTTATGATGATGATCACATAAAACAGATTCTCTTTACACATAAACACACATATGGATGCATGGACATTCTACTCATTTAAGATCTTGAAATACTGTATATTCTTTAAAAGGACATTATGAATTGAGCAAAGAATTGCATACCTTTTTTTAATGTTTCCATGTAGAAAGTAACAGAGGCGAAAATGTCATTCTTGTGTAAGGAGGAAAAATAAAGCATTCCTAACTATGTAATCTTATTTTAACTGATTCACTGACCCATTAAGTCGTCAAGCACTTTTATAAAACAAACAATTAAAACTATTCAACAATATGTTCCCATAATTTATGGGAAAGTAATCCATAGATTAGTTACTATTAGTCTTAGAAATATATGTGGAGTCAGAGTAGTTTGATTTTGTACCATTTCTGCAAAGACAGTTTTTAGAAAAATCAATTTCAAGAAAATCTTGAAAAAAGCAAATAATTAGAAAAACAATTCTGGTCTTCAGAGAATGCATTTTCAAACATTCAGTTCATTTTTTTTTGGATATAATAATCTTTCCAGGGAAGGGAAGATGAGATGAAATGGAAATTATTATTAATGTCATTGGACATTTCATTTTCAAAATGGAGACCAAATTGAAATTTTTAGAAGACAGTTTTCTCTCTCTCTCCACCCCTGCCTTTCTCCTTCCCTCCTTTTTTACCTCTCCTTTGCTCCTTTTCTCGCCCCACTTTTATTCCCCCTTTCATACATATACTGTGGTACATAGAGTTTGGTACAAAAACTAACTATATTACACCAAAATAATTATTGGGTTGAAATTCTATAGTTAAGTGATTTACAAAATATAATTTAATAAATTCAAATTGTCAGTATGCTCAGGCTTTTGCTCTTTATTTTCCTCATCAACTCTAAATTCATCTTTGCTCTTTTAAGCACATGAGACATAAAATTACCTATTTTCTTTAATCTCTGGGGAAATCAAGTGCTCTTGTTCTGACTTTCTGAAGTTTTACCCTTATGTTTCAGTTCAAATGCATGTGAAACAGTCTTTGATGCATGATGTGTCTCTCATTAACTTTCCCATGACAGCTCTCTCCTTTTCTGCCTTTATTATAAACATTATGAGTTCTCTTATATCTTTATAACTGACTTGTTTCTATTTCCTCTTTCTCTAAGAACAAAGAATTATTTGAGAGTGATTACAGTGCTTTGTTTGATAGCAGAATGGTACACATATGTGTCTATCTATGGAAGATACAGGCATTTAAATTATAATGAATGAGCTATATAATATCAGATGACAAGAAACAGCAAGAAGGTATTGGATGATCCATGAAGACAATAAACACAAAGAAATATTCCAATAACTTTCAAATGTATGAACAAGTGAAATGTTATGATTCAAACCATGAACTCATATTTATTATTCATTTATTTCCTTTTATTTACCTTGAAATACTCTATTACACTATTTTTACTCTGAAAAGACTCATTAATATGAACTCATTATATGTAAATATAAAATGGTCAAAGTAATGACTTTGATAGGTCTAATAAAGTATCTATAAATAACTATAAAACTTAGCAAAAATCAAAAGAATAAATGGAATAGGGTCCACCCCTATAATAAGTAATTAATTTTCTAACATTAAAATATGTACTTTCTATTTTAGAACTAAAATACATATATGATAAACTATAACTGGATACATAAAATACTAATTTTTCTTCCAGAGGTTATTGAAATAACATCCATAAATTTTCAAGTAATAAGAAGAATTTTTTTTCAGTAAAAAATATATAGCAGTGCTTATCTTCTAAATATTGATTGAACTGAACAGGATTAAGTCCAAGGAAAAATTCCTGCTCCTACTTGACAATAATTATTTATTCAATTATATCTGAATAATAGATTCTAAAGTAATATTTAAATTACTTGGCATATTTGGTTATTTGCAAACACAGAAAAGAGAATTTTTACAAAATGCATGTATCTATATCATATACCTCACTGCTTTTAGCCAAAATGGGTAAGAGACTTAGAGAATATTCTCTTAAAATAGAATTCGTACCTTTTTATATAATAATCCTATTTGACTTCCCCATTGCATTGTTCATACCTTCTGTGGAGATAGTATGATGCAGTAAACTTTTCACTGCTCCATTAAATTCTAAGTCAGGGCTGATGACTCAGTATGTCAAATGGGCTATAGGCAGTGATGTCACATGTCTATTCTGTGAACAAAATTAATCACATTTTTATTTTGAAACAAAGAAAATTGATTTTTTTAATATCTGAGGTAATATAATCAGTGGTCATTCTTTATAATTTGAGGTTTTTACTGACTACGTTCCTTAACTAGAACCCAGATATGAACAGCACTGTTATCTTTTGAGAAAAAAAAAAAATCTTGCTTTTCTAAGGGGAACATAAAACCAGTATTTAGAAAGTTTGTGGAGAAGTGATCGTGCTTCACACCTAGGCACATCTTTCTCACTAAGAGGACTTCCCCTCAAATCAGTTCCAGATTCTGCCTATCTAGAATAAATACAGATGTTGCCCTTTTGTTTCCTGTATATTGGTTAAATCATTGTAGTAAAATTCTCTGGGAAAAAAAACACTATCATTGAAAATGTCTTATGTAACTGGTTACATATAAGGTAGAATGAATATTAGTGACACCACAAAGTCAGAAATGGCTATGATGGTTAATGTGCTTACTTGTCACTTCTGCTGTCGAGTATGTTTTGTTTTGTTTTTTATCTGACCTAATTTCTTAGACCCATTATGTCTGAAATTTCTAGGGACAAAAAACACCAATTGATCTCAGTGTAGGAATGACCTGGAAGCAACTGATTTTATTTCTCCTTTGCCATGACTAGAGCTAAACATGATTTACTATTTAATATAAAGAAAAATAAACTAAGTTACAGAAAAAGTAAAAGAAACACAATCATTGTATCTTAAGACGCAACATAGAAAATCAGTCATGTTTCTGTATTTTTACTAAGCATAACAACAGGGCTTTAAGCTTTTTTTTCCAAAAAGATATAGTATCCTTATATTTAGAACATAATATCTGAGAACAGAAACTACTCATTCTCTTTTTCCTTTTTATTTTGCAAGAACTCTAGTTCCTGTACTTAATTTCATGTAGGCAGCACATGAAGCTGTAAGCATTTCCAGTCTTGCCACTGGAACAAACATAAAAAGAATCAAGCCAGAAACAGCGTTGATGATCTTGCCAAACAGGAAATAGTAAAATCACTTTGTGTACTCATGCATATTGTATACTAACATTGACAATTATACATCATGAAGAGTGATTTCAAAGTCAGCCAGATCCTTGTTATTCTAGAATATAAACATAATTTGTCATTATTTTGTAATGGACACCAAGACATTGTCTCATCACTCTAAAGACTAGTCTTTCTTCTCTAGGGCTGAATGAAGCCCATCATCCCAAACCCTTTCAAGTATACATAAAATGAAAGATGAAGAACACAAGCAGCCATGTGAATCTCAAGAGTGCTGAGTCTCTATTATGAAATATGCCCTCTATAATCTGGACATGATTTAGTATTTCCTGGCCACTCCGCTGTCTGGCAAGGCTCTTTACAGCAGACTGAACTGCTGGCTACTGTCATGCTATCAATTCCACAATCAATACAGTCACCAGGATGGACGTCTTACATTCAGTGGTGGAAAAGAGCCATAGCAACATTTAAGAGGCTGCTCCTTGAAAGAAGGTTTTGAATACACCAGCTTAAAAGAACTCAGAGTATTCCCCTATGAACTCTATAAGAAAATTGCTTGCTGAGGTCTCAGTCTTATCACATCTTTTCCACACATTGAGAAGTAGCTGGAGATTGAGATTTATTCAGATGACTAGGAAATTGTTTAACAAATTTCAATTTGATCGAGAGTATAATATCTCCTGAAATCTCCCTAGTTATAAGTGGCTGGGTCGTCTCCAGAAGACCCCTTAGAGTGTTTCAATCACTGAAACTCACATGCAGGAAAATGACTAATAAAGTGTGGCTCCGGTACTCTCAAGGTCTGTCAAATCTGAAACTTCAAAAGTCTTTTTTGTCAGAAGTGCAGTTTGTACCTTCTCTAGAAATCTACTTAGCGAGTCAGACTATTGAGGTAAGTAAGCTTTACTGCTAAAAATGTTTAAATGATGTTACCATTAAAGGCGAACTCTAACTAGTTTATGATAACTCCTTTGTGCAAGGCACAGGATAGAATATCATCTTTCTGGTATTTTCCATTATTACCTGGGTTTTAATAGACCTTCCATTTATTGATTTCTTTCCTAAATAATCATTCTTGAACTGATGTATAATGCTGCCTGTGCTAAATAATTGATAGCATGGAGATTTACTGGGAAAGCTATGACAAGCCAGAGGATGTGGCAGAGAAAGGCCTGGCAATACAGCAATAAATGTAGTCAGAAGAGGCTGGTGCTGTCAGGATAGGAATATCACATGATTAATTGCTCTATTACATCTCCTTGGTCTGCAGAAAGGCAAGAAGAGATTAAATAGGGGGTAGAAAATAAAACAGCTTGTTGAGTGTAGCTTCCTCTTATTTATTCACTGGAGTCCAGCATCTTGGTTTCTGTTACATTTTACTTACCAAAGGCAGATGCCATAACTGATTTTGCATGATTTTATAATTGCAGATTCATGGTAATAATGTTACAAGGCCACTGAGAAAGAATGTTCACTTCCAATGAATTAGCCATTGTTTTGAATGTGGGCTACTAAGGAGAAATAATGCCAAACAGTTCATAAATATGAGAGCATTGGAAAACAGTCACACACTGCCCAACTAAGGTGAAATTTAGGAGTTTAAACATCCATTTTTAAAAAATTATTAACAAGTTACATTAAAAGCTTACTTATGAGTATGATTATGAAGTTATACTATTATTACTACACACACAAAAATCAGATTTATATTAAATACATCATAATTTTCTAGGGTTATCCTCTGATGTAATTATATAATGATTAAAATTGTGTTGAAAATAATCAAAAACATTGAAAATTCTTTTATTATAATTTTTAAGTAAATTCTAAATCTAAATTCAATTATTCAATTTTAATTAAAGTTATCAAGCTTCTACTAACTGACCAGAAGGATTGGCCAATTTATATGGAGATCAAGTGAAGGATTATATACTAACACCATAGATAAGTAAGTATATTTTAGAACCCTTTATTGACAAAAACAAGAACTTGGTACTTGGTTTGGCTGAATGATCAAGGACGGAAAGGAGCTTCATGTATTTCTTCAGCAGTCAAATATACCGCTTAGTTAATGTTATTGTTGGTTTTCTTCTGGCTACCATCTCCTAGTGAGTGCAAGATTTACCACCCTAAATTACACTTCACAGATTGACCTTTAAGACCTTCACAGATTGCTGTTATGTTACAACAGAAAACAACACAGCTCATCTGTTTATCACAATGCAGTTTATAAACATGGCTCATTCTCTCCCATTCATCAAAATATCATACATTACTGATTATTTTTTCTTTCAATCATTTCCTGTCAAACTTACTAATTTTTATGTCCATACTTATAAAATGATTTTCTAACCATAAATGTAAGTTAAAGTACTGGTTTTAAACATTTTGGCTGATTTCCTCTAGTTTTAAAAATATGACTGGGAACCTCAGACACTGTAAGCTGGCATTAGTTAAAAATATATGTGAATATTTTGTTTGTATTACTATTTGAGCCTGTGAGATAAATGCCAAATTATTGGTCTAATTTCTATTGGAGGAAGAATATTTCTGTAATTAGTATTGATAGTTTATTAATTTCACTGATCTTTCCAGTATCCACGGATCTTTCCAGTATCCAAGTATTATGATCTTTTTCAAAACTTAATATTAATAAACAAAAGAGAAGAAATGTCATCAAGGTGTTGTGGCAGATAGACAACTATACTTTCTTATCTACAAAGCTACTAATTTCATTTCTAAACTTAAATCAAATTGTCTTTTCTCTTCCCCAGTCTCTCTATTGTTTGTTTTTTTATAATTGATAGAAAAAGGGTAAATCAGACAGTACCTACTGAACATCTGGACCCCAGTTCTCCACCCATATGAAATATTACTTTCCTCTAGGCTCTTTAGGATCCAGCACATTTACCTCCTTTCCATTCACCCACTTTGGGAATATACATTTGCTTTGCTTTCACTAAAAAAGATCTACCTATAGAACTTTACAGATAATCTCCACTTGTCAGAAAAGTTTCAATTTCAATGTCACTTCCTTAGTAAGGCTTTGTCAAAGGTACAAATTGCAAGTTTCTGTCTACTCTATTACTGCTTTACGGATTTTTATAATACACATCAGTCTCAGAAAGTTATCTATTTTGCTTGTTACCTATTTCTTTTCTTTCTTGCAGGATTTAGCTATTGTGGTACACAGAATAATGACCTTCCAAAGATGTCCACATTCTAAATAAATCCTGGGACCTATAAATACCTAACATGTCAAACAGGACATTCTAGATGTAACTAAAGTTGAAGACCGTGATGGAGATAATATACTGGACTGTCCAGGGAGGTAAATTTAATCCTGGAAATACTTAAACCATGGAGAACCTATTCCAATTGTAGTCAGTCAGAGGCAGAGACTATAGAAGAAAGATTCAGATGATGGCAATACTGTGACTGGAAAGATGGAGAAAATGAGTCATAAGCCACAGAATGCAGAGGGCCTCTAGCAGATGGAAATACAAGTAAATAGATTCTCCCCTAGTTTGTAAGAAAAACGTAGCCCTGCCAAAACTTTTGATGTTAGCCCAAGAGCCACATTGGATTTCTGACCTCCACAGTTGTAAGATATTTTGTGTTAAGTTGCCAAGATAGTGTGATAATTTATTATAGCAGCAACAGAAAACACAACTATAAAAACTCTCAATATTAGAAGCCTCATCGACATCTGTCTCACTCAAAAGTCAAAACTTAGAAATGCAGCTAATGTATAGGTGGTGCTCAATAAATGGTTATTAAATATGTAAATCTATATAAAAATGAACCAGAAAGAAATCTGTACTTAGACATACATTGATAAGACATTTGTTCTTTTTTATACAGTTAACCAATATTTTATTAGATAATTTTTATTGTTCATTTTCCCCCTAGGCATCATATAGTTTATAAAAAATAATGGAACTCCCATATTGAAAAAATAAAGTATTACTAAAAGTAGCCCCTTTATTCTTAGTACCATGATGGCAAATTAGGGTTCTTTTAACTCCACAAAACAGTTGCAAAAGTAGAGAGAATAATGTAATAAGGAATACATTCCATCTCCCATCATCAATAATCATCAATTTATGATCCATCTCTTTTCACTCATTTTTATTCATTAATTATTTTCAGATTATTTTGAAACAAATCCAGAATTTCAATGGCAAATCTCTTACTATGTATATTTAAAAGATAAGGCATCTACACCTTTTGATTAACCTTGTCCATAGGTATAAACTGATTTTGCACCCCTTGGTTCTGAACTAGATCATCCACATGATTTGCTTTGGTCAATGGGTCAATGTTGGGGAAGTACAGATGCTTCAACAAGCTTTTGCAAGTTTCCTCTAACTTACTCTTCTTTCCCTTTGCCCTTGCTTTGAAAACATGGCCAGGGCCTCCCTGGTGGCGCAGTGGGTTAAGCAATGCACTATGAAGCAAACTGCAGCCACTACAACACAAGTTTGATCCCTGCCTCCAGCCAGGGAGGGGACCCACATGGCGCAGCAGACCTCTCCTGCCTCGCCCACTGCTGCCCTTAGCAGTGTGTTTCAGTCAGTCTGCCTGTTCTGCTCCCTACTCTGTGTGGTGAATCCTTTCACCTCCCGTGACTCTGGCCTGTACCCCATCTCTTGTGTGCATAAATAAATAAATCTTTAAAAAAAAAAAAAAGAAAACATGGCCAGACTAGCAAACTCAAGGGTAAAAAGTAAAAAGCAGAACCAAGTAACTCCAGTCATCCAAACTAAAACAACCACAGCCCAACTTCCAGTCAACTGACCACAGATTGTGAGTCCAGCTAAACCTGGTTGAAATCATGCTCCCACAGACTCATGAGTTAAATTAATACATGCTGTTTTTAACCACTGAGATGTGAGGATGGGTAACATTTTGATGTCAGTAGATTAGTGTATAGGGGCTCTATTTTATAAATCAGTGACAAGTATAACAGATACCATCCAAACTTGTTTTTCCTGGGGAGATACCAATATCTTATGAAAACTGTTGATCCTCATTCATACAAAACAGTAGATTGCAAATATGACTCAGAAATCTAAATAACTTTCTTTCAAGTTGTGTTTTGGCATTCTACCAGAAATGTTTGCACAGAAATGCTTCTTACTTGCAATGACTTCCCCTCTCTACCTGTAACACTATAAACTCCAAAACTCAAAGAGGTTCACGTGTATAAATAACCTGAACCATAAGCTCATTAATTTCACGGTAAATCTGCCTCCCTCTTCATTTACAGTATGATTTCTCTACAGAAAATGTTAAAGGAAGTATAATAAAATAAGATAGTGTTGGAACAATTGCTTTGCTGGTGTTCTCCATGGATGATTTTAGAGAAAGGAGCAAGTTTGCAAAATTCCTTGTACTCAGAATTGTCAGACTTGTGACAGAAGCTAAGTTGCAGAATACCAAGTGAGGTGAAAAGAGTTGCTTTCCTCATGCCATCAGTTCTGCTTTTCACATTTTCCAAGCTTCTGGAACTTTTATTAATTTTGCTTATTTTAAGAATGAACTCCATTCAAGTGTGGAGTTCAAGTACTAAGGATCTACCAGGGTCACTGAGAGGAATACCTTATTGGACTTTAACTACTTATGACATTTATTTAAAAAGGCAATTATGTCCCTTTAAAAAAATCCAATGCATTATTTTTACCGATTGCCTCCCTAATTTCAGTTGTATATGTCACCTGAGTTAGGATGAGATATTCAGAATAAAGAACATACTTCCTAACTGAAATGTCAAAACCATTAGCTTGATTTGCATCAGTAAATGGAAGTACAGAGCTGAGCCCTTATTGATTATCAGTAGTTATAAAGTTGATTAATGAATTTTTTTTTGGTTTTGTTTGTTTGTTTTGTTTTTTATCTCCACACCTTCCATTTAGTAGTAGCTAAACTTCTCTCAAACCTTTGCTATGGGCATCAAAATGTGACTCATAAAATAATCTGGAAAGAAATTTTGAATAGTGTTTTTAATGAAATCATTTGTTTTTCATTGCATACAATAAGGCAGATATCTTATTAAAATAAATGTCTTTCAGAAATATAAAACAAAGAACCCAAAAGAAGCCAATATGTCAAATCTTGTTAACAACTACACCTGTGACAGATTTACTAATGTGTGAAAATGTTAAAGCTCTTACTCTTCCTCAGAACATATGTGCTCAGTAAGACGGCTAGAGTACTCACATAACTTTATACATTTTTCAATAGAAATTAAAATGAATAATCGAATTTGAATCTCTGAACAATTTTTGGTTTATATTATGAAGTATTTACATACTTATCACTTTTTTGGTAGAACAGATTGACAGTTAACAACTCCATTTCTCAGTGGATTTAAATTAAAAATTTCTCATTTACCCAACATGTCCAGTACCAGTTTCAGGAGCATTATTTATTAAAGGTCAATAAGGGACAAAACCTGAGGAAAGCACTACCATTTTCTAACACTTAGCCAAGGTTTCAAGATTTGTCATGGAGAAAGGGAATAAAGAACGTCATATTGTGGTCATAAGGCATGGCCAACTACAAGAATAACTAGTGCAGTTCTCTCAGAAAAGAATGGGAAACAGGGACCTCCCTGGTGGCCTAGAGGTTAAGTCTCAGTACAGTCACCACCACTGTCTGATTTCGAACCCTGGTCAGGTAGCTAACCCATTTATGGTGCAGCAGACGTCTCCTGTCTCTCCTGCTGCTCCTGTCAGTAGTGTATTTCAGTCAATCTGCCTATTCTGCTCCCCATTCTATCTCTGGTGAATCCTCTCAAGTCCCATACCCCAGTTTTTCTATGCAAAATAAATAAAGCATTAAAAAAAAAAAGAATAGGGAACAGGAGAATTAGTGATTTCATCCCCAAGATTGTGATTCATCATCTTTCCTCTTGGCCCTTTTTTATGAATAAGTTCCAATGAACTATTTAATAGATCGTGTATATGATTACATGCAGAAGGGATAACCAAATAAGATAAATTTAAAACCTTTTCTCCCCAAACTCAGAAGGTAGGAACATCCACTACATCACTTCTAAAATAAAGAAATTCTAACAAATTATATTCACTTTCACTTTTCCATTCCAATAACTCATGGGGGTAATTGTGCTGCTATATAAAATAGTTTTAAAAATTATTTTCTCAACTAGATTATGTGAGAAAATGATCAACAGACAATAAAAGGAGTAAGATGATATCAGGTTGAACCTTCAATAACTGAACAATATTAACAGCTATTCCCTGCATAATACAATTAGTGCTATTCTATGTATAAAATTGTGTTCAACTTAATCTGAGTATATTTGGGCTGATGAAATAGCAGGGTGATAGAATGAAGACAGAATATTTCTACTCAAAGTCACATAAATCAAGCTAGATTTTAAAAATTATAAGGATGACTGATCTTGTAAGGTAGTTTTGCTGTCAATGTTCTAAGTTCATCATGTTTTGCCAATTTTTTTTTTAAATTAAGGGCTCCAATAATCTGGACAGTCTAGGTTCAGATAGAATAAATATATTAGGGTCTCCCCATAGAAAAACAGAAACCAAATCATGGCTTCCAAAAATAAAGCAGATATTGGGTCAATGGAAAACTTAAGTATTAGTAATCTGTGTTTCATTTTGGTAATGTGTAAATCAACTCATTTTTTATATCAAATTAAAACCAAGACTCTGAAAGGGATGAGGTTATTAACCCTTGTTCCCTGGCCAATTCCCATTTAGATAATTGTACTGTGCTGCAGAGCTAAATTCTTCCAGTAATTTCATTTTGAAAAATAAAATTAGACATCAGATCCTGGCACCCTCTTCCTAATTGTACTGTAGTTCTCTAAGTGTACTGTTTAACAGCTGCTATGTTCTACCCCTTAAGTGGTTATGTTCCCAATTTTCCAAAATAATTCATTTTTGTAAAAATAATACATCTCATTTATATAGAGCACTCTATTTCATGATGTCAATGTTATTTTCATTCAACCCATATAAACAGTATCAGTATGAGACTGAGGATAATTTCACAGATAATGAAACAGACACCCAGAAAAGAAAAAGAAGAGTACATGGTGAGCTATCGTTCTACTGCTTTTAAAAAGACCTAAAACCTCTCTAGGTTGTCTGTATTTTCCCACCATGTTTTTCTTTATTAAGTCTCATAGAGAATAAAGATGTCACCATCATCACATGACAGATGAAATTAGGACAGGATACATGAAAAATTGAGAATATGTGCAGAAAAGCAAAAATATTAACCAGTCTCCCAACATACCTAATTTCCATGAATAATTTGGGAATTCTAAAAGATGTCCATAAAAAACTTCTTAACTTAATGCTACGAAGTGAGTAAAGTTTGCTTGATAATACTGAGCAAACTAAGTGATTATGGAGGTTAGGCACAATAGTAGGTAAAAGGGCAAGGCTCTTAACAGCAAGACAATGTGTGCCTTAATGTGAGGTTCACTTATCTCCTTTCCCCTTCACTTCCCACAAGGTTCCTTATCCAAATGTGATCAAGACTAATATCCACTTGTCAAAGAGAAAAATGAGTACAGTAGAATGTCATCTCATTCGCCCTATAAGTAGCTTTGCTCCCTTTCTTTCAACTTTAATCCCAAGAATTGTTTTCAAATCCCTATTTTATTGAGTATATTAGTTTCAAAACATACATTATCCTTTTCTTGCAATTATGAACAAGTATTAATAATCTGTATACAGTAAGATGTGAGCTTTTGAGCTAGTTTACTTGTATTTTGCCACATAAAAATTTTATCTTCCTTTGCAGTTTATAATAATTATACAATTTTACTTATTAGATTAAAATGTGATATAGTAATGAATTTACTAATATTTAATAATTAGAATAAACTCCACTTGATCACATGTATTATACTCTTGGATTTTTTATTAAAGATAATTTAGATTACTGCTTTGCTCATCATATATAAAGTTGGTCATTTTTCAAGTTTTGGTATCACTCATACATGCTATATAAAATTTGGGAGGGTTATTATTTCTTTTCCAATGCCCTCAAATAGTTTGTCACATTTAAATTTTTTTAAAAATCTAAAAATTTTCCAAATCCCTCTGTCAAACTATTTGTGCCTGGTGTCTTTGTGCAGGATAAATAGAATAGAAATCAAAAGGATAATCCAGAAGATCAATGAGACCAAAAGCTGGTTACTGAAAGAAAATAATCAAATTAGACAAATCTTTATCAAACACTAAGAAGGTAGAAAAATATGATAAGGAGAATCAAACTGAAAGAGAAATTACAACAAACATTCCAGAAATATAGTGGATTATGAAAGATTACCATGAATATCCATATGCTAGCAAGTTGAATAACCTAAATGAAATGGAAAAGCTCACAGCAATATCTACAACCCTCCAAGCCTGAACCAAGAGGAGACAAGAAACTTGAATAGATCAATCACAAGCCAGGAAATTGAAACAATAATCCAAATTCTCCCAAATAATGAAAGCAAAAGCCAGACAGTTTCATCAGTCAGTTCTACAAAACCTTCAAAGATGAACTAATATTTACCCTTGTCATATTCTCCCAAAATCTAGAGAAAGGGGGAATTATGCATTTTTGCTATGTCAAAGTAGATCATCTTATCATTGTTTCTATTTTAATGGTTCCAAATTCAAAAAAGAAAAAAAGATCTTTTTGTTGTCTATACTAACTCTTAGGGTATGAACTTTATAATATGAATATAAAATATCTATAAAGACATGTTTAGATTTGTGTGCTTCTTAGGGAGACAAAGTAATCAAGACTACCTATATTTCAAAACTTATTCAAGTTCCATTACCTTGATTCTCATCTACTGGTCTGCTTACAACGTGTTCATCTTTCATTCCCCATGCCTTTAGAAACTACATCTTAGAAGCAAAATAGGATTCTAAATATATATAACAGACTTTTCACCTTGACCACTGTGAAACTAGGTCAGTTTGAGGAACTAACTTGGAGGTGAAAGATTCTAAAATCTATTAATCTCGAAAGGTCCCAAGAGTCTTTTTGCCATTATGCTTTGCTTTACTTTTTATATTTTATATGTAAGCCACACATCTGACAGGCAGATTCTGAAAAGTTGACTTGACTCTGATCTCCATGGTCCCCTTTCCTTTCAGGAGAAAATGAAATTCATTGAAGAAAAAATTTGTGTTATAGCTTAAGTGCAAAAAAGTCATTCCCCCTCATAGGCAGATAAGAAATCCAGATCAAATGAATTGAACTGAAAGGGCAAAGGGCGTTTTTCCCTTCCATTTTGTCACTGTCAATTTTGTGCACTCCTTTTTGTTTTGAATGAAGAGCATTTTTCCTTTTTTTTTGTTTTTTGGTAATGAATGGTGCTATTAGTCAAAATATCTGGATGACAGGATTAAACTTTTAGAAATAGATTACATAATTAACATATTTAATAGAACTATTTTAATGTATGTCACCAAACTGTATGCCCTATTTAAAAAAGAGGGCTGAAGAGAATGTTACTTTGTTCATTAATTGTTTTCAATAAATATTTTTGAGCAGCAGTATCTATCAGCATTATTTTAGGTACTAGGTTTAGAGTAAAGATAACATAAATAAATCCTTGCCCTACTGAGTTACATCTAATTGGCATGGTCTATTGTAAGAACTGCAACCTCTCCTCAAATATCACCTTTCAGAGAGAACTGTAACCTCCAGTAATTTATCCTGCTTTAATTATTTTCATGGAAATGTCATTTTCAAATATACTTTTAATTTTCTGATACATATAGTTGAATATACATTATTTTTTAGAGGATTGAATTTCTCACAAAACAGGCCTTTACAGATCATTATAGGTGAGCTATGTGATTCACAACTAAATGGAAATATCCACCCCCACCCCCTTGGCCCCAGTATTCCATGCCCAAAAGTGGGTACTGTACTATCAGGTGAGTTTGTGGAACCAACAGAGCAAAACTGACTCAATATGTTGATGTGCACACCAGAGACAAACATTTCCAATGCAAAAATGTCCCAATAGCTATTTCACCATGGTAGCAAGTCACAGGCAACTTGGAGTGGAGAAGCTGACTTGCTAGTAGTGAGGGTCCTGAGGTTTTGATTTAGGATAAAAAGGTATATGGAACCAGTGACCAGATCCTCTAGAATCTGATGACTGGTAACTCTTCAGACTGTTAAGAATGTGACCTCCACACAGACGCAGCAATTGAAACTCTGGACCACCTTCCTAGCCTCTTGTGTACTTGATAACAGAAATCTAGCTTCCTGTCTGTTTCTATAAAAGGTCCCTAGCCTTCTGTCAACTACCTGTCACTCAGGGACAGCTCTTTGGTAGGCTGCCATTTCTTACTCTTAATGCCTCCATCTTCCTAAACAATTTCACTTTGTGTTTCAAAGGCCCTGCTGAGAACTGGAGAGATGGGTTCATCAAGAATGTGAGAGAAAGTAAAACATACTCAGCAAGAAGCAAAAAATAGAAGAAAAGCAGAGGAATAAAAATAGTGAAAGGAGAGATTTAATTTAAAAAAATGTATATGGTAATCATTTGGTCAAAATTATGGTCAATCATTTCAGGCTCTGTAAGTCCAGCTGCATTTGCAGTATCTCTGAAATACAGTGTTAGAGGAAAGGGAAGAAAAGAACAACAGCTTGGATGTAAAGAAAAAGGTACTTTTCTTTAGTCAAAAAGGTACTTTTCTGAAGTCAATTATGGACATTTTGTTCTAGCAGTCTCTCCCTGTTCAAGTGGCTCCAGTTCTCATTTGGTGCTGGGAAGATAGCATTTATTGTAAATTAAATATCTCTATTTATTCTTTCCTGTTGTTTTATCTCATAGTTATCATTTTACTGCTGAATACTAGAATAAAAAAACTACAAACTCAAAATGATTAGCAATTCCTGATGTTAAGAGAATTAACAATCTTTGCATGAACTTTTATTGTATTGAAAGTATTGTGAAGTCCGATATATTTCAATTTAGCAGCTGTTAATATAATGCCTGCTTACAAAATGTACCATCTGTTTAACTTAATCTTTTAATATTAATGTTAAAATGCAAATCAAAACAGTTTCCTTTCTGAAATGAAACTACCAAAATGGAGTAGATTTTTTGTTGAATATATGGGTAAAAAATAATCTATATATATTTAATAATATATATGAGTTAACTATTATAGGCATAGGAAACATAGCAGTGAACAAAATACAGAAAGTTTCCATATTCCTAGAACTTACCTTCTTATTAGGGGAGGCTGACAAAAAAAATGGAAGAAATAAGTAGAATGTGCCAGTTACTGGTAAGGAATAAGAAAACTAAAATGGGGAGAAGAATTTGGGGTGAGAAGCAATTTGAGAGGTTTCCTACAGGAAAATATTTGAGTTCAGGCCCCCAAAATAGAGAAAACCATGAAGACATTTTGAAAGACAAACATCTTCACAATTAGCTACTGCAAAATCTCAATTCAGAAAACAGCAAGAAGACCAGTTATGGAGCAGAGGAAGAGAGGGAAATTATCAGGAGGATCTAGAGAAGAAAAGAAGCCAGAATGCACACTCTGGGTATTAAAAACATTTTGTAGTAGGAATGTTTGGGGTGTTTGGAAATATGGAGGACTAATGAAGACTCCTCCACAAAATTATAACCAAATTATACCTAAACAAAGATAATGACACCTTAGTGATGAACAGATGACAATCAGATGCATCAAGAGTGATGACACGGCAATCTGGGGTAGGGAAAACTGTCATTTAACTGTTGGAAGTGATACTGGGGCAGTGCCACCAAGAATAGACAAATGAAAGTAACAAGCAGAATCAGTAAACTTGAATTCAAAAGTGGTAGAAAACACACAAATAGAACAGCAAAAAAAAAAAAAAAAAAAAAAAAAAACCAAAAACAATGTAGGAGTTCNAAAAAAAAAAAAAAAAAAAAAAAAAAAAAAAAAAAAAAAAAACCAAAAACAATGTAGGAGTTCTTCAGAATAATTCATAGAATGTTTCTATTATGAGGGCTCCAGAAAGAGAAAGAGAAAGGCATAGAGAATTTTTAAAAATGGAGGTTAGAATCATAATAATTTAGGAAAGGAACCAGTTATCCTGATCCAAGAATCCCAAATGAAATGCCAAACAGACACATACACCTACAAACCCATTATAAACAAACTTCTGAAAACTAATAACAAGAATAGTAAGAACACTGAGAGAAAGAAGAGCTACCTGCAAGAGAATCGTACTAAACTGCCCAGGTACTTCTCAGTGCAAACTTTGCAGGCAAAAGGGAAACAGCAGTATTTAAAGTTCTCAAAGAAGAAAGATTCCCAATCCAGAATAGAAATATTCTGGCAGGTCAGAGGGTCAGCTTGTTGGTTTTTTTTTGTTTGTTTTGTTTTGTTTGTTTTTTGAGAAGAAAATGAGTCCTAATTTCCTGATGTCAGCTGAGTGATTAATCCCATCATGTATTAGAGAGTATTTCAGGTCATCTAGCATTTTCTAAGAACATGTTTAGCAAATTTCCTGAGACCAAAAATTTTCAGTGAAACTTATTTTACATGGTCTTCATAACTTATGGTCTCTAAATGGACTTCTGGATCCTTATGAAGTGGGTTGCCATAATTGTCTTGCCTTGGGTAAATATCAAAAAGCCAGCACTACCTTGTGTCCAAAGGAACAATTTCTTTCAGAAAACCCACTATTTTTTTCCTTGGCATTATTGTGATGCTAAGAACACCCTTTCATAGTATATACCATTCACAAAGCACCTTACATTCCCTTGAAAGAAAGAGACCCATTACAACTACTTGTCTTAAAGGCTGGAATGAATATGGATGGGGGTGACAAAGAGGAAACTCTGATCATCTTGCAATATTTTATTTCCTAACACAGTGTTGTTCTAAACAGGAAATGGAGAACTATATAAAGCATGCTTATTTAATACTAGAGTCATATTAATTGTTATTTATGATCCTTAAGGCAGTCTAGGATTGTGGGAGGTAAACACTGAGTGCTATATCTTACATTGGGAAGATTATAAACTTGTGTCTCCTGCATTCTCACTAGCTAATTATTTTGCAGACTTTATTAATGTAAATATAAATCTTTATAAAAATTATCTAAAACAGGCCTGGTTATACTTGTTCCACTCTTTTGTCCCTCTAAGGTTATTTTAATCCTGAATGTCTCAATCCATATAGTCTTTATCACTCTAGTTTCATATAATTAGGTCATCTGCTATGTCATCTAAGTAATGATAAAAATATTTTAACTGAATGCAACCAGCAATAAAACACTAACACAAAACTAGATTATTTCTTCCCCATTGAAGTTGATTTACATCTTTAACATCTATACCAAATAAGAGTCATCAACTTAGTTTTCTTCAAATCCTCATGTAAGTCTTACCTTCATTTTTATTACTTATATAAGTGATATAAATATCATTTTTGTCACATCTTTCCCAAATCCAAATCTTGTATTTTAAAATCTTATGCCATAAAAAAAGGACTTCACATGATACTACAATACACCTAGCTCTCTGTGAACCACTGTAGTCTGTTCATAATTAAACTTTTCTATATATACAATCAGAATAAGCTTTTTCTGATATGCAATGATAATTGATGGCCATTTTTAGTTTGTCCTCCACATCACTTTCTAATTATGATTGGCACATCTTGAGATAATTTTATTGTTTGCAAATGGAAAAATTATTCTACCTATTGACCTAAGAGGCTCTATAACATTTACTAGGTTCTTTTTGAGATCTGTGGGAAAAGGGCATTTGTGTAACAACTTTTTATAGTTATAGCCTCTTAATAGCTCATTCCTTGAAGAATACTATGATTTGGATGCACCCCAATTCCCTAAATACCCATAACAACTGCACAGTGCCATCTTCTAATAAATGTGCTGAAAACTTACATGTCATCATGTTTGAAAATTCTTAGCTTACAGCTAGCTGGTCTGCTGACATAACACAAAATTATGTCAAATGGCCAGTTTAAGGATTCCTAGGAGTTTACCAAGTGACTTCATATAGAAAATCCCTGATGTTAGGAAGTATACTAACTTGAACTTTTGTCAAATTTTCATAAAACTCTGGCTCTGTTCTAGTTCCAGATGTGGTATATTTAACACTATGTGAACTCTACTAATAACTCCTGCATTAGTTGAAAACTGTTATCTCATAAATTTGCAAAGATCCAACAAGACATCATAATGGTCTCCATATTAGGTGAAAGGTTTGGTTAGAGTTATTTTATTATTATTATACCTATTAGAATCAAAATACAAGTTTCTATAATCATAATTATTAAAATTTGAGAGTTAATATTGCTTTGTCTTTAACTATTTCAAAAAATAAAATTAAGCTAGTTTCCTACCACTGGAAAAAAATATACATTGCATAAAACAAAACATTGCATATACATTTGAAGCCATTTAAACATATTGTCAAAAATTAGTATGAACTATAATATTTTTAGTTGAGAAATTATTTTATCATGTTTGGAATAAAAATACCCCTTAAATATTTACAATTTATAGCAAGAAGGATAGTAAAACAAAAGATCATGTAGAAACAGAAGTATTCAAACTTAGAGCCTGTATTACTCTCAAACTAGTCATTACAAAAAGGACATTCACAAAAAGGACTGGAAGGACTATTTTGGTAGACTATGGGTGACTTGGTTGTGAGTACCCTATTGGGCAATACCTGATGGAGAGAATCCTAGTGTTACCACAATTAAAAGAATAAATTATTATTTTTAAAAAAGGAAATATAAGTAAATAACAGAAGACAGGTGTACATTGTTCTTGTGCTTGTCTTCAACATACACACTGGCATTACACTAAGGACATAACACATCCAACATATCTGCCAGTTAATCTCTCTATGTTTCCCCCTTCTCTCTCCCCTTGAAAATAAATATTTTTAAAAATTTCAAAAAAAAAAAGAGGTAGCAAATAATTTTAGACCCTATCTTTTGATGTAATATTACTCTTAATCTTAAGAGTATGCATTGTTTAGCTGTTGTTACCTTTAATTTATAAATAAAAATTTAAATCATAAATATTTCTACTTATTTGTTACATATATTTTACTTG
The DNA here is from genome assembly GCA_019455555.1 of Galemys pyrenaicus. Classification (NCBI taxonomy): domain Eukaryota; kingdom Metazoa; phylum Chordata; class Mammalia; order Eulipotyphla; family Talpidae; genus Galemys; species Galemys pyrenaicus. The sequence continues at coordinate 4,827,611 of JAGFMF010011632.1, forward strand.
TATTTGTTAAAATTAAAAACCAGTTTTGTAACCCAATGTTCCCTAGCATTAGGTGTTCTATATTTATGTTTTAGTTTCACAATTGAAGCGGACTTAAATTTTCTAAGCTTCTTCTCAGGTAAAAGAACCTCATAATTGAGCTTTGCCAGAGTGATGGAGCTTCAGAAGGCAAGAAACTAAAGGTAAGAGTAGAAAGGATTAACAAATCATTAAACTGGCTAGATTTGTAAGATTTGTAAGCAAAGATGGAAAGTGGAGGTTGGGGTATGGAAAACAAAGAAACATGAGTCCTTACAGATGAACCGCAACAGAACTTAGAAGTGATAGATTCCACAATAGATAAAATTTCATAAAGGAATGAACTGCCCTTCCCCAAAAGAATAATGTACAATAATACTCCTTGCTCTAGCAAAACATAGATCTTGTTCTAAGACTACCTGCCTGCATCTATGCAGGAACCTCATTTTCTTAACAAACCTCCCCCTTTCTATGGCAATGTCTTGCCTTTTAGGAACTACCCATCTGTGTCTACCCAGATGCCTCTTTTTCCTAAAAAAAAAAAATTGCCCTTTCAAAATGCAGTCTTTGCCTGTTTGTTTCTATGCAAGCATCATTTCCCTGAATGAACTTGTTGTGTGTTGATGGGAAATTGCTGAAATCTTTCTCAGAGGGAACCCAAGATCCCCAATTACTGAACCCTATCAATAGGACTGCTAAAAAGAAAGGAAAGCAAGAAGAAAGATATGAAGAGTGAGAGGCGTAACTGATGCAATGGAGGGATAAAAGGGTGAGGGACAGAGAAATAATATACTGAAGACAGCTAACACTCTCTACTCAGCAAATAGTACATATTGTATATACATTGTAAATATGAACTATCACAAAATCTAGAAGTGAGGTTATTTTCACAAATTACAGTTATAATTAGTGAACTTACTATATGCTCCAGATAATCTTCAACTAAGTGGTATATTTTACCCATTATAGTTATATTTTCTTCTTAAATTTAGCACATGTACTCACAAATTACCTTTACATACTCCCCAACCCTATACACACTCATATTTTTGGAAATCTTATCTGCAGAGATTACTGTGTTTAATATTTCATCTGCAGTTCCCAATACTTTCCATTATGAATTTAGCAAATTAGTTTCTCATCAAGAATCAAGCTTTGTCAATTATTTTTCTCATATATAGGTTTCACAGTCATTCATTTTTCCTTAATCTATTTTAATCTTTGTAGCACTGTAACCAATTAGCATATTTTAAATTCATCTATTTATACTCCAGCATGGGGACTCCAACTTCTTTCTGTATTGTATGTCCAGAATGGTTTCTAGCATCGAGTAGGCATTCAAATACATATTTGCTAACAAATGAATAAAAATCATTATGTGAATAATCAATCTTTGATTCACAGTCATTAATTATCACTTATTGATTATTCTATGGCTTGTTGTCTGTTTCAAGGTGCTCTTACATCTGAGCTTTATCCACCTTCAAGCTTTCTCATAGGATTAATTCCACAATGTGTTAGTACATATGTCTTGTCATAGGAGGCTAAGTTCACTGATAGTTTTTCTTTGTTTATTTCAAAGGCACCTAGAAGATAGCTGGGAACTTCCCTGTTTCTCTAACTGACATACTTATCCTCCAGGAGCACATTGTGAAATAGCTCTTGCTTTATGTTGAGCCCAAGTTGCCAGGAATCAACACTTTATATCCCTTCTGTCCTAGTTGTAGACATACTTTCTACAGCCTTGTCAAGTTACAAATCAGATAATGTCTCCATGGCCTCACCTAAAACGTTCTTAGCACAAGAAAAAAAAAAATGAAAACAAAACAAAAAATGAATTTAAAATACATTCTCCTCACAAGTCATTTTATTTTTTTATAATGATGAGTTGTGTTTCAACGTTATTTCCAAAACAACTCATTAAACATATCTTACAAGGAAAAAAAAGTCATAATGTTTAATTTCATTGGCATATATAAAGTATCATTCCCTGTTTCAACTACGAAAGCAAGTTTTCTCAACTTAGTAATTATTTTGTAATTTCTATTTGAAGTGGGATGAGGATTGGTAAGCATTCTTAGAATGAAATAAACAAAATGATCTTCATAGTATCTCTTACTGATTATTTAGGGTTCAATGACTCTTATTATATCTGTGAACCATATTTTGTTACAGAAGTCATACCCATTTCAAAAGTCCTAACTAGTGAACAAATGGTTACATGAAGCTATCATCAGTTTAGTTATAGCAGCAGCTCTTTACCACCAAGGGAAAGAAAAGAAGATGTTATGCTGAGTAAAGCAAGAAAAAGTTGTTCATACATGAACATTATCTATGGTGTTTTAATATTTAGAATTATGTTTAACAGTACATTAAATTATAGTAAAAGACTGGTTATTTTATAATTCAATGCATATTAAATTTGATAAATATTATAAAATACTTAGCAAATTAAGCTACTGACTAAAATGACTATGCAGTTTGACATGATAATATAATGAATATGCTACGTACTACTTGAAAATGAATAAAAAATATATTTACTCCACCTGATACATCAATATTAATGGATGTTTGAACTAAAGGGGAAAATATAGCAAATAGTAAATATATTATCTATGTAAATTTAAATCAAGCCAAATGAAACAATATATTTGTATATGTGAAAGATACAATATGAATGGGGGAAAAAAAGAAACAGTAAATTCAGAATTAATAATTTGTCCTAAGACAATATGAAGGAAATGCTCTCTTTTGGGAGCTGAGGGGCAAGTCATGAGATTTATTTAATAGTGTGTTTATTAAGTATGATGTTGGAACATTGACATTAATTTTCTAGTTCTTAAAAATACAGACATATATATATTGTATTATGAAATATTTCCCAATTAAAGGATGCAGAAGTTCACAGCAGTTAAATAATACTTGTTACTATTTAAAATAAGTTTTAAACTAAATGAATAAAACAAACAGTACTTTTCTACAATAATTACAAGTCATTTGTTCACTCACATTATTTCTCTTTTCTCAGCCTCTGCATTTTCAGTATCTTCACCAGTTTTCCCAGAATGTAGACAAAGTTTTATCCACAAAACCTTCACAATTTCCCTGTAGGTTGTATCTCATTAACATCACGTTCATTATACTCATATCCATTCATCTGATGTTTCAATAGTTTAATTTTTTAATTAAGCACCAATAGTTTACAACATTATAGATGATTTAAGAAGTATAGGCCCACATCCTTCAGATGTTTATTACCACACTAAATTACCTATTGCCCTGTAAGTTTCATTTATTTTAAAAATATAATGTTCCTCTTATATACTTCTTTACAGAGGTTAATATAATGGATCATACATGAGGTCAATTGTAAAATTATTCCAGTGAATAAATACAAAATGGAAGTTGTTTCTTGTTCATTCTAGTAGATTCCCACAAAAGTTCAGAATGCAAATACTCAAGGGGCTCCACAATGAGACACAAGAAGAAAATGAGGGAATAGAAGAAGGAAGGAAACAAAGAAAGGAAAAGAACGATGGTGGGGGGGATAGTGACAGTGTAATTTAAGTTGGATAGTTTGGAAAATATTGGAAAAATCATATTAGGGCAACATAGATGTTGCTTAAATAGCAGAGTGAAAAGTAACCTAAAGTTGTGTAATTAGTACCATGGTGACTATAATAAATTATACAGTATTGCACATTTGAAAGTTGGTAAGAGAGATCTTGAAGTACACTTCACGAGAAAAATAAATGTTGTAACTATGTAAAATGACATGTTAATTAAACCTATTGCTATAAATATATAACATGCAAATATTGAACTGAATGTAGTATACATGAAACTAACATATGCTAATTATACTTCTATTTTAGAAAAAAGTTGTGTAATTAATGACCTGAAATTTAACAATTTGTGGCAAACTTCAGGTGGTCTGTTTATGCTGTTTGTTTCTGGTATTTGTTTTTGAAAATATGAAGAATCAAGCCAAAATATGTCAGTTTGTCATGATTATAACTCCGGCAACAATTTGACCTATATTCTTTAATTATTGCGTCAAAACTTAAGAAACACAGATTTGCTTTATAAATGACCATTGAGAAAATGAAAGTAAAAAATATGGAATTTATAGTTTTACTTTCCCATATCTCATGTAGTGTAAGTGCAGCTGGTTTTGATTTTTTTTTTTCTTTAAACATTTGCCTCATGCTGAGAACTGACAATCCTCAAAGTACAAATCTTTAATAAGGACAGTTCAACATATTTCTCCTTTTGGCAAGGAATCAATAATGCACTTAATTCTAAATTGTGCATTCTATTATTAATCATTTTATAGTACTAATTTGTTTTTATAATACCTGATGTTTATAAGGAAGAGAATATGGTTTCTATTGAATTAAGCAAATTTAAGAGATATAATTTAGCTTTATAAATATGTGTGACCCTATTCCTAGTTTTCTCTATCCTTGAAAGAGTCTAGAAAACCCAGTTAATAAAGATGTCTTATCAGAATTTGTGTGAGTCCCTTAATTCAGGAAATAGAAAAATTTACTATATGATAAGACAGAAAAATTATTTGTGTTTTGCTCTTGTTGAATTAGGAGATATGGAAGAAAGGAAAGGCAGGCCTTCAGAATCTAATCTCTTATTCAGGTAGCAGGAAGACAAGGTTTTATTAAAAGGCTCATTATCTTGTCCTGAAGAAAAAGCCAACTACCATCATTTTTAGGTAAGAACACAAATTTGAGGAAAGAAGAATACGGAGCATGAGTCTTTGAGGTCAAAACTAGAAATAACCAAATCTAAGTGAAAATGAAGATTTTTACTGGAGATGATATAGACATTTAGAGAGCTGAAGACAGAACAGAAAGAAGCACATTAATTACATTTAGCTTACTTTAAGTGGAAAAGTAAATGATAACTATTGCTACATTCATCTTAGACACCTGGGTGATTTTGCAGACGAGGAGTTATGGAAGGATTACAAGCCAGTGTATGTATAAGTGGTGCCATACTTGTGAATATCAGACTTGCCAAACTACTTTATTTTCATTTCCTTCTGTGAGCATGATGAGGGGATGGTGAGGTCTAAATGCAGAACAAGGAAAAAATTAAAAAGTTCTCTGAAATAAAAGGAAAAAAATCTGCTAAAATTCTAGATTGGCCACACATGATGTCTATATTTAAGACCCTTATTTTTATTCCTTTTCAATTATCTTAGTTAAGAAAGTCTCCCACCTGAATTTTTATTTTGTTCACTGTAATTCTTTTGCTTTCTCCAGTAAAAATGAAAAACATGGGCCAATAATTAATTTCTACACAACATATTAATACTTCCATTTGATTTGTGTGTTTCATCTTTCAAAATATTCTCACCGAATAACATTTTCTGGAGTAAACTAATTTGCTCTAACAAGGAGATTAATTACATCTAAGTTGAATCATTTGGGCAGCATTTTGCTTGAACTCAAAGTGAACCTGAAACTTTAAAGCGCTGTTGAGGAAACTGCTGATGGAAACAAAAGATATGTGTCTCTAGCTACTCATTAAAATCAAGAGCAAATACTTTTTTAAAATCATAATAAGAAATTCATGATCATAATGGTCATTAAAATTCCTAATTGAACCTAACTACTAATAGCATGATATCCTGAAAATTCAACTTTTATTAAAGATGCCAGAGTGCTTCCCAGACTGAGTAATTAAATTTAAAAATCCTAAATTAATTACCAAAAGATTTACAGGGAAATAAAACCTGTGTTTCCAAAATTTTTAATAAAATGAATTTATATACAAAGAGAAAAAATACTTTAAGTTCTAGTTTTGGTAACAGTATCTTTTATCCAAGCAAAAGTCCTTCATTTGGTGATTCAATTTTGGGAGGGAATATATATTTGAAGTCACTGAGGGGCAAACAAAAACAGGCAAATTCTAAGAGGGGATCTGACACTAGGAAGAAAGTAACCATATTTTAAGAGTCAAGTCTATATGAATTTCCAAAGCATGTAAATGAATTGGGAAGCATGGTACCTATGTGGTGTTGTGCTATACAATTCAAGTCACAAGTGGAAGTCTTACTGGCCTCTTAAATCAAAGGACACTGATGCCAGCTAAGTGGTTAGAAATTTAAACTGAGTGTATCAGGAAAAGGTCCAAGTTATAGTAGAGGGAACCCCAAACTCTGTATACAAACTTCCGCTAAATATTTAATTCACACCAGACTTTATTTTTTTTAATTATTTTTTTTTAAAATTTACATATACTTGCCATTAATTGTAATCCCCATGTATTCCCCATCACCATCTCACCAGTGCACCATCACCTCAGTCCCTCGTGTTCCCATATTCCCTCAACCCTCCCCCTCCCCTCCCCACCAGGTGTCCCCAGTCTGTCCTTGTGTCCTCATTATTGGTTTCTGTGTCTTTATTGCTGTTATTGTTATTATTATTATTGTTCTTATTCCTTTCCTTGATCTTTATTTGATTCCCTTATGTTCCTCCTGAGGGAGGAACCATCTGGTATTTTTCTTTTGCCTTTTGACTTGCTTCGCTAAGCATAATCCCCTCCAGATCCATCCATGTTCCCATGAATGAGTCTAGTTTTTCATTTCTGATTGCTGAGTAGTATTCCATCGTCACACCAGACTTTAAGGAGTATGAGGAAAAGCAGTATATGGAAGAGTGAAAAGCTGAGCAGAGATTTTTGTTTCTGAACAGCTGAAATACAAGTTAACTATTCACTATCAAAACTAACTTCCCTACCGGGAAGGCAGAATTTGCTTCCCTTCAATTAAATATAAAGTATTTGACAAAAACATAATGAAATTGAAAATAAATATTTCTAGAGAAATCCAAAATTTAAATATTGAACAACACAAATATTAGGATTAAAGGGAAGTCATGTAAGTTGTGATAGTAAGAGAAAATGTACATTGTGATACTACAAAAAAGAAAACAGATTTATCTAAATATGAATGTCAAGAAACAAGGAAAAGAACTAGTTAAAAGCAAGTAGAAAAAGGAAATAACAGTGACCACAGGTTGCTGAATGAGGAAACAGAAAACAGAGAAAATAAACTATATTTCCATTTTTGGAAAATTTACAAATGTCTAATATTCAAAAAGAGGAATGTGAATACTGTGACATAAAGAGTGAAAGGATAATACTACAGACCCTATAAATATTTAAAAGGTTAACAGGAACCTTTATTATTAACATATATAAAATAATAAATCTCATAATTAGATCAACTGGAAAAATTCCTTCAAATAATGACTTAGCAAAATTAATTCAAGATTTGGTAAAATCATTGCTTTTTAGGTCTGCTTGAACATAAAGTTCTTGATCCTGGTCATTCAACTGATCACTAATGCTATGAGTCCTAAAGTTTCCATGCATCATAAAATTTACTTAAACCCTTTTAAATATTTTATTGTTTTATTTAGTACATACTTAGACAATTGCATTACACATAACTATATATTTACTAATTTCCAATTGACTTACTACTTTCCTAAAAGCTTTAAGTTTGGTTTCTACCTACTTCCTTTAGATTCTGGTTTTAGAATCTATACTACTTTAGGGGCCTCCCTGGTGGCGCAGTGGGTTAAGCAATGTACTATGAAGCAAACCTCAGCCACTGCTGCAGGAGTTTGTTTCCTGCCTCCAGCCACGGAGGTGACCCACATGGTGCCGCAGACCACTTCTGCCTGCCCCCTGCTCCCTTCAGCAGTGTGTTTCCGTCGATCCTCCTGTTCTGCTCCCTATTCTGTCTCTGGTGGATCCTCTCACCTCGCGCAATTCTGGCCTGTACCCCAGCTCTTGTACCCATAAGTAAATCTTTCCAAAAAAAATCTATACTAGTTTAAAGCTTTGACTGCTTATTTAAGACACCTCATATACATGAACTTCAAAACCAAGGACAGTCATTCTACTCAGTCAGTCACTTGATATCCAAGGAAATAAAAGACATGCAGTTTTTATGCATTTTACATACATATGAAATGTTATAACATATGGATGTGTATTAGTACAGTTAGATTGTATAGTTAGATTCCGTATAATCAAGATAAAACAATCACTATTAGCACTGAAGAAATTAATACTTGAAATTGTAATAATTATTGTAGAGTCAAAATCACACAGATTATTGCAATTTCCATTAAAAATTGAACTATTAAAATTAAGAACAGAGGGAAACACATGATATTCTGTGGACACAGCTACTGATTCACTCTTAACAAATAAAACCCACATTACCACAAAATTCTGAATCAGTATCCTTTCGATATAAACTCAGGTGAGAAAATGGAATACTATAATGCCTCTTAATTTGCTCAGCAGTTCCTACTAGCAATAAATTATACTAGTCCATCAGGGGAGAAAACTCGCTTGTTTACACAGTCAAACATATATTCAAAAGTGGCAGAAATGATTACTTGTAACTGTAATATGTTTATTTGTAGGAGATACTTCAAAACATCACTGAAGCAAATGTGACAGAGATGAGTATTTCACACACTATTTCTATAACACATGGGTTAAAAAAAAAAGACCTTCCTCAAATAAATATAATCTTTATTGCATTAAATACACTGTTTCCCTAACAGGGTAACAATTATCTAAAAAACTCAGAATTACCTATTTAGTTAAAAGAACAAATTTAAATGTCATTCAAGTTAGTTTAAAAAAAAAAAAACACATTGTGAATCTTTTTATTATTTCAGAAACCTAGGACTCCATCTTAAATAACTGGCTACCAAGGGAAATACAATTCAGCTGTTCACTCTTAAAATTACAAATGATTTATCTCATTTACTTTCTATAGAAGCATAATTGAGTAATTATGGGATAGTCACAAAATCTCCTATATAAACAGGTTATTTTCCTATAGCCCACATAAAGCAGTAATATGTTTCATAGTCAGCTCAAAGTTATATTCTATTATATGAGGTTGTTGAATTTTATTTTCAGTTTGCGTTGAGTCATAATGGGCATAGATAAGTCACCTTTTGATGGAATCTATGAATTTGCATTAACTTTCTATGTAATTTTTATGATTAATCTACTCTCTAAAACAGGTGATTACAAAATAACAAATGAGAGTAATATGATCCTCACATTCCTAAACACTGCTATTCTCAAAATTACACCATATTTTTATATACCCATATTTTATTGTTTTAGTGTACCTATATTTAATTTATCAAGTATTAATAAGAATTTGACATACTGATGTAGACAAAGCCAAAAATGAAAGAACAGGTAAAAGCAGTGTGCTTATACTGGCAGTGTGGGTAAAAAACTGTGCTCCACAATCTATGAATATTTAATTTACAGATCTTCAGTGACAGAGGATTTTCTTATGAGAGTGGCATGACTATATACCATGTTTAATTAATGGGTCCCACATCTCCTGGAGGTTCTTATCTTAGAGGCGCATGTACGAAGGTTTTCATCACTTCATCATTTCCAATATTCTGTTTTTGTCTCTGTCTTCCTCCTCTGGTATTTGCATTATATCTATACCTGTTATACCTTTTATAGTCATCGCAGTTCTAACATGCTCTATTCTGCTTTTTTTTTCCATACCTTTTCCTCCTTGTTTTTCAGTTTTCTAAGTTTCTAATGTCATATCTTCAAGTTCAGTCTGCATTGTTTTTTGTCCTTTAATTTGGAATGGATTTTTAACTATTCTTATGCTTTCAACAGATTTTTCCTTCACATTTACTCTTAAATAACATTGTAGAAACATTATAGACCTACTATCAAGAATAGTGTCTGATCCATCTAGATAACTAAAAAGAAAAATCTCATCTGAGTAAGTAAATAAATGTAGGAATGATTATTAACCACATATGGAGAATAAATATTTAGTAGAATTTAAATAAATGTGTGTATCAGAACACTTAATTCTGCATTTTTTATTTTATATCAGTTAGATTTCAGTTAATTCTAATAATGCTAGTGTACTATTTTTGTACTTGTAGGTATTCTTTGAAAATACCCTTGTTGTATGATAACTACTTAATATTTCTGTAAAATAATTATTCTCTTATTCACTGTTCATTATTCACTGTTCATCTCTTTCACAAAGTAATGCAATTGGATACTTCATGTGCCTTTGAAAATCCAAAAAAAAAAAAAAAACATTTCTCTTCATATATAAAAGAAGTTACACTGAATTCTAAATTATGTGGGATTTCATTGTCTCAAAATTTAAATTGTTGAGAAAAAAATACACTTAGCTGGATTTATCCTATATCCTCCATGCAACTTATTTTTTAAAATCTCTTCCATCTGTTGGCCATTACTGTCATCTTTCTCTTGTTCGTCTTTATCTTTTGACTCTTCATGATGAAAGCTTTTCTTAACTCTTTCATGATACTAATTTCCTTTTCAAAAGGGTCTGTTTCCTGTTTTTCTTACTCATTGTAATCTTTTTAAAAGTACTCCTACATTTTCAGATTACTTCCTTGCCATATTCACTTTTACTCATTATTAAGCTTTATTACATACAATTTATTTGTGTTTTGTTTTACATAACTTTCTTGACAGGTCTGAGCTGGTGTAGGCTCAACTTTTTTCTAATTCCTAGAGGAAACTTTGTAGATATCCTATACATCTACTATTATTTCTTTTTTTTTTGGGGGGGAATCAATATTTGCATGCTTAATACAGTTTAGCCGTAACTATTGACTAGAAATATTAAGACTGTATTTTGGTTTTGTTGTGTTACTTTGTCTAATGCTGGAACTGTATTTCATAGGTCTGCTTCCTTGTATCTGTTAGGCAACAGAAGAATTTGTTTGAGATCTTAAGGTCATAAAACAAAGTGCCCAACATTTTTGAAGTCCTCCCCACCCCTCTTTCTTTCCTTTCCATGGAATCATACAGACAATATGGCAGACAGAGTTACCCAGTAGCTTCCAATATTTATTTGCTTTCCTCCACTTTGGATCTAATTTTTTTCCTAATGCTGTCACTACTCTATGAGTGCTCCCCTGTCCATTGTCATTTATCTGTAGAATTACAGAAGCAAAAGTTATGCAAAATAAATATATCCCACAGAACTCTTGGAACTCTCTGTTTGTGATTTCAATTTATCAGACTTATTTGTCTTGTCAGGTTGAGATGTTGGTGACTATTTTTTAATCCTCCAGTAACTCCTTCTGGACTTTCACATCCTAAAATTCTACAATTGCTTGAACTCGAATTCATATAATAAGTCCATTAATCTTAAATATATAATGCTTGAGGAGAATGAGAAGACAAACCACAGATGGTGAGAAAAATTTGCAAAGACATATCTGATAAGGCACTAATATCCAAAAGTCACAATGAACTTCTAAAATTCAGTAATAAGGAAAAAAAAATCTTTATACCACACCAAAAAAGGCACACAGATAGCAAACAAATGGAAAAAATACCTAATATCAAATATCATCAGTAATATCACATTATTATGATAATGTTTGCTATGTAAATAATAGTATTACATTAAATATCCGCAATAATGAGAAAGCATCACAAACCTATTAGAATGGTCAAAATCCAGAACATTATACCAAATTCTGGTGAGGCTGTAGAAAAGTAGGAACTGTCACTTATTTCTGGTAGGAATGAAAATGAAAAATGGTAGATACTTTGGAAGATGCTTTGCCAGAGAGTGAGTGAATGAATGTGAGTGTGTAGAAGAACTAGGGTATAGGCCAAGGTGCGGGGGTTGAGAGGATTTAGCAGAGACAGGCTGGGTAGCAGAACAGGTTGAGGTATATATCATGTTCCACATGCATTCTGACATAGACACAGTCACAATTTTTGACAATATTATAACATTTATGCATGAATATGATTATTAAATATCATGCTGACATCTGTAATGTACCTACATTTGCTAAAACCTAATTTTTTAATATGATTAGTTTTAGAATTGTTTCCAAACAAATAAAAACTTGTATTTTTAACAGCCTCAGGGCCAGTACTTACCTTCTTTGATTATGATGTCCTAGAAGAATTGTTCAAGCTAAAAATTATATTGATAAATCTTCATGAATAAAAAATTAAACCAGAAAACCAGTGTTTGGTATTTTATGAAGAAAAATTTACTTTAGTTTCCAGTTTCAAATGTAATGTAATCAGATATAGATATAATGCAAACAAATACCTATGCAACAAATTAGCAGAGGAAATCTAGACACCAGTAATATATTGAAGAAGGAATAGCTATTAAATTTTACATGCACTCTATCACTTTTAAGCATTTATACTACAAAATACAAAATTGAATGATGCATATTTCCTAAAGCACTGATCTTCAAAATAACTAGAAAAACACAAAATTTATTTTTAGAACTGATATTTTTCTTGAAATAAACCAAGTGTCTACAGTAATACTTAAGTACAAAATGTCCTTTGTTTTAGCTATTGCACTTCAAATAATCAGCGTTATGGCTAGGTATTTTTAAATTCAAATGTTTTCATAAATGTACAAATGATGTTATAGATTTAAATTTGACTAGAAAATATTAATTTTAAAGAAGTAGCTTTATTACCCCACTCTTAAAAACTTATTTACTAACAAGAAGCTATTTCTAAAATCCCGCTTAGGACCCCTGGTTTGTTTCACAGTTAATTCTGTTGACTCACAACCCAATTATGCTGCAAAAAAACATATAAAACTTGTAAATTTTATGAATCCTGAATAACAGGCCTAACTGAAATAGAACCATTCATTTTTATGGATGTGTACCCATTAACCTTTGTATTTATTTTTAAAAATATTCCCCTCATGAGTGAGGATTTAAAGAGCTCTACTCAACGATATAAAATATCTATGTCAATAATTTTTATAACTATGATTGCTAGTTATGATGAACCACAACTCTTGTCAGAGCTTTCTGTTTACTGTGATAAAATAGGAAAAGAGAGAGACACTACTGAATATTCTCCTAGCTAAAATGTTATTTTGTACTTTAAAAATGAATGTTATGATATCCTGGGGCTACTAATCCATCTTCCATCTAGGAAAGTCAAGTCTATTTTTCTAACCATGGAATGTATTGAATTAGTAAAGTTCATGGTACCACCAAAGACAGTCAATTCAATCATGGTCATGGAAATCACTGCAAAGATTAAAAATGTATTCATTTCAAGTGATGATTAAGTAAAGAAGGTGCCCCAGAAAGATTTATCGACAAATGTATATTCCTATCATGAACAACTGAAAGAAACTTAAAAAGCATCACCATGTTTCATAAACCTCATTTCAAACAAAATGAATTGAAAATGACCTGACAGAGTAAGAGCATGGTGGCATAAAATGAACAAACTAGTATGAATAGCCACCAACTTTTAGATTATTAGAGCTAATATGATGCTTTTTTAAAGTGCTTTTATTTCATAAAAAATGAATCTGTTTTATTTAGTAAAATGAATGCATCTTGAGTGTTTTTTGAAAATTCAATTTGCCATCAATATTGATCCCATTTACTGGGTGCCCCCAAATCACATGAATAAATGCCAGAGGGTTTGGAATTGAATTGCATCATTTTGCAAAGTGCACACAGTTCAAAGCAACTACTTTTCAAAGTCCTTCAGTGGCTCCTCAAAGTTCTTTCCAATTCTGGTACTTTGGAGCTTCAATACTTTGATAGCTGACCTGTTCTACAGCAATTTTATATCACAAAAATTATATATTACCTCACATCAGTCACAAATCTTTTACACTCTGTTCCTATTTGTATCACTCTTATGTTCCAAACTCCACAAAAATATTTCATTCTCACCCTCACAAATCAAAGTCAGCCCTTCATAAGTCAGCTTGCCCTTCCTTTCATCTTTCAATTTTGATCTTTTCTATAGCAAGTTAGGTGCTCATACAAATGAAGAAACCTTTATTAGTTTCCTACTCCAAAACTACTATGATTGTTACCAACAAAGACCCCTGCAAATTAAAGCAGAAAATCATATTTGCATGTAAATACATCATAAAATACTCAATATAGGTTTATAATATGTGGTTTCAAGGATCTGGTTTATGTGATATTATTAGTGAGTTAGTAGCAAGGGCCAATATTTTGCCTCCCTACCATTTAGGTCATAATGACGGAGGATAAGAACAGAGAATCTGGAAGGGAGGCGCCATTCATACAAAGAACCTGGCTCACACAGGAGGTGAGGGTGGAAAGGATTTTCTTAGCCGTCACTCAGCTAGCATGCTGGGGCTTCCTTGCACTGCCCTCCCTCGGTAAAGGCAGCTCTCCTCTAGGCCGCTGCCTGCAACGATGCAGGCCTCTCTCAGCAAACCTGTCCTTTTGGGGTAGCTCTTCCTGCCCGCTTGTGTCTATGCAAGTGTCCTTTACTCTCCTGTTCCTTTCCCTAATAAATCTACTCTTTAAAATGACCAATCTCTGCCTCATGAAGAAACTCACCTTGGAATTCGCTGTGTGCCTCTGAATGGGAAGCTCTAGTGAAACCTTTCCCAGAGTCAACCCAAAAACCCACTCCCCAAACTCACTAATACCAAAAATAGCATCATAAGATAAAGTGAATATGAAGGTTAATTCATGTGCAACTCATCTCTAGCTGCATGAAAATCAATTTGTAAATCTACAGACACACCGAGTAGGAAGAGACCGCAGAATACCACTCTACTAATTCTTATTGGGTTTTCCAGTTTTTTCTACTATAGCTCCACCAGCTAGATGTCACTCCAAAGAGTGTACTTACTAGTTCAAACAGTCCATTTTAGAAAGCTCAAATCTGTTTTAAAATCCTTTATCACAAAAGGGCCTAGGATGGCCAAAATTTTCAAAGTTCCAGTTTTTTCACTAACCAGTTTCTTTACTCAGAAAAAATTAAAAAATAACAAAATCCTCAGTTTGAGTATTTTAATGTAAAATTTCTCCAGATATGTAACAGAGAAAATAAATTTTAGAGGTGACTTTCTATAAATGGGCAAAGGGACCACCACATGTAGTTTAGAAAGGATAAAAGAGACAGACCAAAATCACACTGAGTATGTAGTTCTTATTTGAGAAACTACCATCCACTGTCAGACTTTTATATGCCAGGATGAGAAAGGCGAATGGGTAGATTTAGTATCTACTCAACCTGTTCCCATACGAAAACATGCTCAAAATTTTAAGAGACTTCTTAAAAATGTAACTAATGTTTTCACATGTTCATATAAAGGAGCTTGGAAGTCCTTATTCCATCCTAACAACAACTAAATAGCTGAAAAGACTTTAAAAACAACTAATTTCCTTAGATCTATAAGAATGAAAAGAAAACATGCCAAACCAATGCCCCCAGGATTGAAAAAGATAAACAGGAAAATATAGGAAGTCATGGCTTACCTGAGCAGAGAGTCCTCAGTGGAAACTGCCACAGGAATGGACAGGGAAAAACAGAACTGTAATTGATGAGTTGCTGGAGGCTCAGTGGTTCTGCAACCATCCCAGGCTGGGTAGTTTCATCTTTGGTTCAGGCAGCTTAAAAGAGAACCATGGAGTCCTTGACATCATCCCCACAGGTTATATTAATAGTATGCAGGGGAAAATAAGCTGGCAGGGAGACAGCAACTTGGGGACCCCTGCAATTTCCACTGGGCTATTTCCTTTGGGCTTCCTCTCGCAGCTGATATTTTCCACCGCTGAGCCCTCTGTGACGCTGCCCTTAGAGCGCTGTCTCTCAGCTCAGGTGTGCCCACTTATGCATGCCCGCACCATATGCTCCAGGTGTCCACCATCAGGCATGCGTGCCCCAAGCCCATGCTCCCACATGCCTCCCACGTGCAGCATTTAAGGCTGCAGATGATAACTACAGAGGCCAACAGCGCAGAAGTCTGAGCAATCTTCATTTACCCTATACTCAATATGGACAATTCTGAAGTTAAAAAGTCCAAGGGAACTCAGTTATGGCGGGCTCACACAGTTTATCTCCAGGAAATAGACCAGGTCCTCAAAGCAGTATCAGAGAAAAATCTAATCCACATGGCAGGGGAAGAAAAAAGGAACAACTACGGATATACCAGAATACTGTTCTTAACCAGGCATGCCCTCAGGAGAAAGTATTTAAGTAGAACCTATCCTGCTGAGATATTATCAGAACCTCACTGAACTGGAGGAATGAAAATACCCAGTTCAAGGCTGCTACAGCCTTCCTTCTAGGATAAGGGGAAAATATCTAACCCAAGCTCAGATTAGTCATCCTTCCTTAATTAAGGGAAGAGAAATAAGTACCTGAGAAACACTTGTGAAATTCACAACTGTAAGGTAAATGGACAATTTACCTTCTGACAATAGCATTAATAATAGACATCTATGATAGCATTAATGATATTCATGCATGCCTTATGGTGGAGTACCTAAGTTGTGAGCATGTGTAGGTGGGCACACCTGTGTTGAGAGACTGGGCATATAAAGATGACATCATGGGGACTCGAGGAGCAGTAGAAGCAATAAAAATAACAGAGAATCAGAGACCAGAGAGCCCAGAAAGTGAAGATTGCCCAGGGGCTAGGAGGTTCCCTTAACCCATCTGCCCAGATAATACAGAACCAGCCTCATGCTTTCCTGCCCCTACAATCATCCAGAAAAATAGGTTTACTAAAATATTAAGACCAAGTAACAGAACTTGCCCTGTTCCCCTAACCTCAATACCACATTACTAAAGGCCTACTTACAGCAGTTCCTTTTAGTCAACATCTTGTTTGGCTATCAGGAAGTTACAAGCCTTATTAAGTATGTGCTTGGCTGATTGTGATACGTTAATGAAGGTTCATCAGCTGTAACAAATTCATCCTGGTGGGAGATGTTAATAATGAAGTGGCTACACCTGTGTGATAGTGGGGTTACGTGTGAAAAATCTCTATTTTGCTGGAAACCTAAAACTGGATTCAAAAATGAAAGTCCTGGAAAATAAAAGATTAAATTAAAATAAGGCTGGTAGTAAAAATGGGTCATCCGTGACTTAACTGGAGAGTTCTTGGCTTCCCCAAACCATAGAAGGGGAACCAGTGGCCTCAGTGAAAGCAGGAGAAAGGACAATTGAATATGCACAGCAAAAGTTTATTTAAATCAAAGTCAGGAAATCTTTATTTGAAGCAAAAGCGGTAAGGCAGCGAAAAGCTCCAGTTACCAGGAGGGAGTCTAGAAAACAAGTTGCCTCGACTTGGGAGGCTGCTTTTCAATCTATTTGTTTGTGTTAGTCTTTGTTATCTCTTTAGGAAGCACAGGTAGCGGATAGTTTTGCATTGTTTCTTTGGAGCTGCTGTTCACTGGCCTTGATCCGTCATTGCATTCTGGACAAGAGTTCGACCATCTCCTATCTGGACATTGGTGCCATCAATTTCCCTTGGGCTCCACTTCCCTATCTTCCTGCAGCTGTACCCTGATCTTGCTCAGTAGGGTGAGCCCTAACTCAATCACGCTGTTATCCTCATAGGAGAAACTATGTACACACAATGAGACAGTATTAACACTCACAGACAAAAGAGTATGTGAAGGCAAAGTAATAAGCAACCATCTACAAATGAAAAAGAAAAGCCTCACTATGAAATCAAACCTGCTAATGCTGACCTTAGACTTCAGGCCTCCAGAATTGTAAGAAAGTAAATTTCATTATTTTAAGTCATCTGAAGTATTTTGTTATGGCAGTCATAGCAAACTAATACAAAACACAAGATATAGTATGATGAAAGTGGTGCTTTGCCTGTATGGTCTTGTTATAGAATGTATCACTGCCAAAGAGGAGGAGCATCAACATATTGTGGGAATGGGCACCATCTCCCCTGTCCCCACTTCTATGCTACTAGCATCTCATACACCTTGGTCTACAATTTCCAGCATGACATGAATCACATTTCCTGAATGGGGGGCAGCTGATAAGGAGGCTGAGGTGTGTGTGTGTGTGTGTGTGTATGAGAGAGAGAGAGAGAGATGGGGAAGAAGGAGAGACACATGGAGACTGCTCCTGACCATTGCTCCTAGTGGTTTTAGGAGATAGTGACCTGGCATGATGTCTTCAGAGACAGCGGCAGTCATTATATTGGCCCTAGGGATTCACTTGGTGTGGTACATATTGACCTTTCTGTCCCAGTTCGCTCTCTAGGTCTTGCCTAAGGCCTTGCTTTGTATTTAAAAATTTAAAAATAAAAAATGAAATCAAATAGGCTCATTCTGAAAGTTTAGGCTCCTTCAACACTGTTGTTTTTGTTTTTTAAATAAGTGAAATGACAGAATAATGCCTAAATAAAAGGTGGGATTTCGCAGATACATTACTTTTCACTTCAACTTCACTTGCTAGGCTTCCCCTTTCTGAGTTATGCCTCATCTACAGTCCTGAGTGTCCTAGAAAGAGATGTGACATTGTATGATATAATTTGATGTCCCCTGTGGTTTTGAAAGACTACTCTGAAGTAGGCATCAGAGTTATTTGCAACTGACCAATTTGGGGGAACAGGACAATGGAAATTTGCAAGTTACGTGATGACTGACAACCATAAACTGGAAAGAGATGGTCTAATTGTAACCAGTGTCTGAAGCCAAAGATTGTTACAGATGGCAGCCCCCTGGAAGGGGTGTGTTGGTGAAGATAGATAGCCCCAGGGAAAAAGTATCACATTCACTTGGGGCGGAGACTGGTAAGAAATATAAGGGACCGCAGAAGCAGTCCCAAGGATTGAGTGTTCAAGCTTGTGTGTTCAGGATTCAGCATTCGAGATTTCAGCATTTTTGGATTTTCAGCGATTCCGCCTTCACCATGCCAATCTTCCAAGAGGGTTGTTGTGGACCACGAAGAACATGGAGAGACTTCCAGCAGCCAACCTTGAAAGGAAAAGACTTTGCAAGTAGCCAACTGAAATTCTTCCCAGCTTTGTTGCTGTTACATCCTGGCAGGGGAGGTGAAGACCAGTAGCTGGGTACCTTTGCTGAGCTGCATGAGTGTGGCCATTCGTCAGATCATTTGGCAGCTGCCATTTTGAGTGTCTCTTCTGTTGTCTTCATGAGTTGGACCCCAGACTATAGTCTGGCTGCCTCCATCCTCCAGGTCCACAGTGGCAGGAAGACACTGTGTTTAGGACTTTAAAACACTGGACACTGCTTCGGGTGAGGTAACTGGCCATTTTTGGCCTCAATAGCTTTGTTTTCCTGGTTTGTTAAATAAATCTCGTTGTTGTTCTCTGAACCTGAATAGTCTTGCAATGGGTGAAGAACTCAGATAGTGACCAAGGACACTAGGCAGTATCCTTGGCCAATTTTAGGGTCACTTGCTGTCCAGTTTCAACATCATCTCTCCCAACTTTGTGGCAAAACTGTTTCCAAAAGACAAGTTCCAAATAAGTGTATTTACCATGTTTTGGGATAGCCTTTCCTGTGAGTTTTCTTCATTTCTTTTATAAGTCCTCTCTATATTTTAAATATCACAAAAATGTTAATTTTAAAACGTTATGAGTTCCAGGGAAAGTTAGAGTTAACTAGGCAGCTTCAGGAACAGTGTAAGCAGGGACTTTGGGAGAGTAAAAAGAGGCTTCTGAGATAAGGGCAGTAAATTTTAAGAGACTTTGGACAGGGGAGGTAAAAAAAAGAAACTCTAAGGTAAGAGCTGGGAAAATGAGCACATCTATCCAGAGGAGTATAGCCACTAGGAGAAAGAACTAATCACAAAGTAGGATGATGAGATTTTATAATAGAAATTAAAAAAGGTTTAAATGCCTCTAGACATGGGCCCACAACAGCTTCTTTGCCCCTCCCAAGTACAGCGTACCTAGGAATCCTTGCTTTCTTCCTTTAAATAAACTTTTATTTACTTTCTTATACAAAGTTTGTTTCTCTCTGCTTACTTATCTAAAATGTCTGCAAATTACTTTTTACAGCTTCCTGGGACAAGAACCTGTGGTTGTTAAAGGGCTAATTTAACAGCACACACCAGCATCAATTACAGTATCCAGAAGCAAATAAAGCGAAATGTTAAAATATCTTAAAATTTACTGCTCTGTATAGACTGTTTCTAGACATTTTAAAAACTTTCATATGAAAATGTATTGATATTTTAAAAACAAAATAGGAAATTCTATTTTGTTTATCAAGGATCCAATGCTCAGTAAATACCTGTAGTGAACCAGAAGGTATTTTGGTAAACTTCACTTTACTTAAGAAATCAGGGCCTCCCTAGTGGTGCAGTGGGTTGAGTGCCTCACCGTGGAGCATCTGCTGCACAACAACACAAGTTCGACCCCGGCCAGGGAGCAGACCCACATGGCGCAGCAGACCTCTCCTGCCTCGCTCGCTCGCTGCTCCCCTCAACAGTGTATTTCAGTCTATCTGCCTGTTCTGCTCCCTGCTCTGTCTCTGGTGAATCCTCTCACACCCCACACTTCTGGCCTGTACCCCAGCTCTTGTAGGCATAAATAAATAAATGTTAAAAAAAAATCACTGTTAACATCTTTTCAGCTCAGAAAATAAGTATCCAAAAAAATAATAATAACTTTTAATGGTTACCTCACATAGGAGTGTCATCTACTTTTTTTTTATACTTATGCTAAATTATCAACTTTTACATATTTAAAAATCTACCCAAAGACATTCCAAACATTACCAGAATTTAAAAAATATGCAATTAGTTGAATTTAGCTTGATTTTCCAGATAAATGTCCCTGCATAACTCTTATTAAAGACAAATTTTATTTGCTACAACATTTTATACCTTACTGCCTAACTTGTAAGAGACATCCCTATACCCTAAACACTAAAAAAAAGGCATAAAGACCACTTTCCTAATTGGTTTTCCCACTCCACACTGGAAGATTTCTACCTCTACTTTTTTTCTACCAAGTCTTTACTTTAGTAGCTAATTTTCCTACATGATGTTCACCCTTTCAATTTCCTTGTTTTAAAAACATTTAAGGGCTTCTCATTATGTCATGAAATATGACATCCTTCTAAGTGTTTTCATATTTCTGAATAACAACATTCTATAGTTCTTATGTTTGGGAGACTCATAAGTCCTTCAAGATACTACATTTGTTGTAAAATTTTCTATATTGACTAACTCTATGGCAGTATATTTTATTCCTTTTTAAAGCTGAAGGTTTTCTTTCTATATTAATAATGTAACTAATGATCTTTCAAGCAACTAAAGTCACTCAAGATTTCTTGACATCTAAGTTGTATTTATTTTTGAACTCAGCTGACAGCTAGCTGTCTGACTCACTGCTATATTTAGAAACTTCTCTGTTTCTTTCTCAACATATTTGTATGTATTTTCATAATTTCTTTTTTGTACCTTCTTATCCCAGAATGACTCTTTTTTTCATAAGAATGTAAATAAATTCTATCTGTGGCTTTGGCAGACTGGTGAGATGCTCACAATTCTATCTTATTTTCTTGGTCGCTCTTGAACATTTCATTTCTCAGCCGTGCTTACAGTACATTTGGGCAATAAATCAAGTATATTGTTTTGCATGCCAAGAAAAAGTAAAAAGGATATATGTTTTCAAGACAGAAAGATGTGAGTGTGAGTTCAACTCTTCCACCTGTGATTTTGGTTAAGTAATTCATACTTAAAAAATGTTTCTATATACCTTATATCATTTGACCTGAAGATTGATATGTTACCTTCTTTTTCCTTGTTACTTTCAGTACAATTCCCCCCTTTCTTCCATCAAATTCTTGACCTTTGATTTTCACTAAATTACATAATAGCGGACACTACTTTTCTCTATCAAGGCTTTCTAAGAACTCATTTTATTCCTTGAGGATTTTAGAACTGGATCATTCTAGCACCTGGGTCCCCACAATACTACTGTTATCTTCATTCTTTGCGATTTTGATATCCATTTTAAGGTTCTTTCTGATATGCTAAAATTTAGTTTTTTGTTAACATACTCATCACTGTATTCTTTTATCAATATCTTCTATTTGCCTAGCTTTGTTCCTCTAATACTCTAACATTTAGATTTACATTTAGATTTACACTCTGTTGATAATATATATTTACATTCATCACCTTCCTCATGCTTTTCTTTCTCTCCTCAAACTCTTTAAAATCCATTGTGTAAAACAAAATTATTTCCTTAAATATACATCCACTTTCATACCCCATCTTGGTTTTTCACATCTAACCTTGTTTTAATTTTTGTGAGTTTTTTTGCATATTTTACCTTCCCCTTATTAAGTTCCCAACCTCTTCTGTATTTACTTGAATAGTAGAAGCAAATCATGCTATTTTCAATCAATGGAAAAAAGAAAAAAACCCAGTGGGCCTTAATTCTGCAAAGCATTAAAAGTGTATTTCCCACAAGTGAGAAGATATGATAATTTCAGTCATGAATGATTATTTAATAGTAATTCATAAGGGTGAATATTTCTAAGAGGTTATATATTGTAATTGCTAATATCCCAAACTTTTTGATATCTTTAATTGAATCTCTAATATTCAGTTTGAATTTCTGATTTCAAAATTCAAAAAAGTATATGGCAACTATAAAGACATTAACACTAAAACTAATGAAACAATATTCATAATCTAAAGTTTAAAAAATATTTGCAACAATTTCAATTATGCCAACAATAATATCATCTTCCTAACTTCTTATTAAATTCTGGGAAAAAATCCAGCATAAATGGCTTGGTGAGCCAATATATTTATGAAGGCTTATTTTTGTACACTGCACTCACATTTAATTAATGTTCTAAGAAAACTACTTCAGTGTGATTTATAGGGACATAGGTGTATATACAGACATAAATTAATATCCAGCGGATTTTCAAATCTCAAGCATGGTTTATGTTGTGGTACAGAGGCTTATATTATTGCTCATATTATTGCTGCTTATATCCAGAGGCAGAACAAGAAAGCTCAAATGCTCTAATTTGAAAGTTTTCCACACACCACTTCCTTCCTTCAATTTTTCTGCACTGTACCCAGCACTTCTTTTTTTTTTTTTTTCCCACAAAGCTGACATCTATTGTAGCTATTTGGGTTCTTACCTTATGAATAAGTACATGCAAAAGTCTCTTAACTGGTCTTTTCTTTTGTAGTTTAGTATTGCTTAACTATTTTGCATCTCTCACACATTTCAGAGGGTGATGAAAGTAACATATCTGGAGCATGCACTTTGAGGACTGTAACTTCTGTCCCTGCTATTTCAATTTTCAGTGTCCTCAATTTGAGTAAAAGTTAAAATTTCATTTATTTAAACCAGCATTTCTAAAATTAACATCTATTTTTTCCTCAATAAGTATATTATTTTTGAATATTAACATTCATATCATTTAGCAAATTGTGTATTGTCTCCCTGTAACTCATGTAATATAGAGCAGAAAACAATACCTACCTTACACAAGTGTTAGTAAATAAACATTAGTACAAGACATGTGAAACATATAAGAGTGTCTGGTTCATAGAAATCTCAATAATTATTAGCTACTATGTTCATTTTTATTCACCTATTAGCATAAATTTGTCTTTGAATGTTTTAACTTTCACATCTTTATTCACATAGTGACACAAAAGGGAATATTCTCACAATTCTTTTCTGCCAATCCAAATTTTACATCTCCTTTAAAAATTGCCTTAATTCCCATTAGCTTTCCTGCCAATCTAACTCTTACGACTTAATACCTGAACTATTCTTATGTCACCGCTACATCTTCCTATTGCAATCTGGTTGCTAGTCCTTTGTTCAAGGCCACAAATTTAAATGGACTCACTGTATATTATTTTACTTACTGAACTTTAAGATTGCTAAATTTATCCTCATCTAATTTTCTTTGTCTCTATTCTCCTCAATTCTCTAAAAGCTGACTTCTCTCTTGACCAAAGTTTATTGACTATAATTGGAACAAAATGGCAATAAAATCAGGCAATGTCAAATAGCTACTTAGTCTGCCCATCATTGTTCTTACATATTCACATACACTGTAGCTGAAGTGTCTTAATTTGGATTGCCCCCCAAAAAAGGGTTTTATATCAGGGATTTATTAAGAATATACACTAAGGATCTATTCATGAAAAAAATAAAGTGAGGGAGGCCAAAAAGAGAAGATTATGATTTCAAGCAAGTCTCTTAGAGAGTAACCTCAGCCTTATTCTAAAGGAGAGCTATGAAAATGCATTCTACCTCAATGTTTCCCAACTAGCCAGAGAGAGTGGGTTTTTATATTTCTATCAGATATCAGTTAGGTTCCATAATAAGATCATAGGCACTTTTGGGGAGAATCAAGTGGATTCCACAGATTGAAGGCAGTCCTCTAAATTTCAGGTGAATACTTACAGACCTAAACACACAGAAAAACCTGGGAAATAACCTATAAAAGGAACAAATGAGTCACTTGATTCTTTGGGATGAGCACCCATCCTCTCCATTCCAGAAGGGAAGAAGAAATTTCTTTCAAACTTTTAATCTTCTTCCTCAAAAATCACTTTTTAAGTTTAGCAATGATTTCTTAAGCATAAAAACTCAAAGTAAACATATATTTTTCCTATTTCATGTTAAACAACTGATCACATCCAAATAATATTTAATAGAGCATTGCACTTTTTTTTTTACTTCATGTCATGAGCTCCTCAATCATAATATATTTTCTAATATTCATTTTAATTCACCCTGAAATGCACTAAGAACAGATGTTTTTTCAAATGTTTTAAAAAAGCTTCAAAATGGGGCCTCCCTGGTGGTGCAGTGGGTTAAGCAATGCACTATGAATCAAACCGCAGCCACTGCAGCACGAGTTTGATCCCTGCTGCCAGCCAGGGAGGGGACCCACATGGTGCGGCAGACCTCTCCTGCTGTGCCCACTGCTCCCCTCAGCAGTGTACTTCCGTTGATCTGCCTGTTCTGCTCCCTGCTCTCTGTGGTGAATCCTCTTACCCCCCCACACACACCTCTGGCCTGTACCCTAGTGCTTGTATGCATAAATAAATAAATTTTTTAAAAAAATAAAAAAAAACTCAAAATGAAGTTGTATTCACTTGTCAAAGAACAGGAAAAGTGGGTGACTGTTTGTTGTGGTTTTTTTTTTTAAGATTTATTTATTTATACATACAAGAGCTGGGGTACAGGTCAGAGTCCAGGGTGGTGAGAGGATTCACCAGAGATGGACTGGAGAGCAGAACAGGCAGACAGACTAAAACACACTGCTGAGGAGAGCAGCGGGCGAGGCAGGAGAGGTCTGCCTCGCCATGTGGGTCCCCTCCTTGACTAGAGGTAGGGATTGAAATGCTGCAATTTGCTGCATAGTGCCATAATGCGTTGCTTAACCTGCAGCACCACCAGGGAGACCCAGTGGGTGACTGTCTGAAGCAAGTTTTTTATCCTGTTGGTTTTCTAAATAATTGCAAATGTCTCCTTTAATTCCTCTTTGACAAAGTTAAGATTTTATCCAATACTTTTCTCCCCCATTCAAGAATAATTCTTTTTTTTTTTTCCAAGTCAACCAATAGCTCTAGCCATCTTTACACACTAGGTAGGATATGAATACATCTAAAGATGAGTAGCTTGGTCCAAGAGTAAACCAAAGTCACAGAACAAATTTTAACATATTTTCTATGAAAAATACCTTTTTACTTAAAGGTATACTGTATCAATTTTTATTATGTATTGAAATGAACAAAAACTTATTGTATTATCAAAAGTAACAAAAAGAATTATAAAGACTAATCATACTGAATTTATCCTAAGAATACACAGTTGTCTTAGCATCCAACAATCAATTAATGTAATACATAACATATAAATATAGTAAAGGATAAAATCTCAATAGATGAAGAAAAAGGCATTTAACCAAAGCACAATTCCCACAGAAAGAACTTCTTCAACCTGATAAAAGGCACCTAAAAAAGCTGATGATTAACTCATACTTAATGGTGAATGACTGTAACCTCTTTAACAGAGAAACAAACAAAATGTTTCTACTCCAAAATCAAGTCAGAAAAAAACTGGAAATAATGGGCACCAGAGTTGGAAAGTAAGAAATGAAACTACATTTATTCACAGATAATATGGACCTGTATATATGAAATTTTAAAGATGCAAAACAATAAATTAGTAGAGTTAAAAAATAAACAGCAAGATTTCAGGATAGAAATCAACATAAAAGTCAAATTTTATATATTTTTAATAAAAATGAGCAACTGGAAAAGAACCCTGAGAAATAATTCTATATCTATTACCATCAAAAAAGAATAAAATGGGGGGAAAATAACAAAAAACTTATGAGACCTGTACAATGAAAATTGAAAAGCATTGCTTAGAGAAATTAAGATCTAAATAAATGGATAGTCCTTTTATGTTTATGTCCAAGCCCATGTAAGCAATTTTGAAAAAGGAGAACACAGTTGGAGGATTTACACATCAAAATTTCAGACTTACTACAAAGAAACAGTAATAAAGTGTGGCACAGAGAAAAGGACAGACATTAGATCAATGGAACAGAACTGAGAGTCTAAAAATAAACTTATTTTGATTGCCAATTAACTTTTAATAAATATTTGAAGCAATTAATTCAGTGGGGAAATAACAGCCTTTTCAACAAATGGTGGTGGGGTAATTGAGGTCTATATTAAGAAAAAAGTTAATTTTTTTTCAAAAGGTTGAATTTAAAATGTTCTCACACCATACTCATAAGTGAACTCAAAATGGACTGACATTCAAATGAAAGAGGTATATCCATAAAGGTTTTGACAAAAATAAAGGTAATAAAGTTAGCATTTGGGATATTTAGATGTCATCCTGTAAGTATGATCAATAAAAGAAAAAAATTTAAGTTGGACGGGTCAAAATAAAAAAAAAAAAACTCTTGGATTTCAAAGGGCAGCATTAAGAAAATGAACAGAAAAGATACTATATTAGAGAAAATCATTGCAAATCTGCATCTAATAAAGGATTTGTATCTAAAGTTTATAATATAGTCTTCAAACTCAACAACTGGAAGACAAATGACTCACTTTAAACATGGACAAAAGTTTTGACAAACACCTCATGAAGAGATATGAAATTAGTCAGTTGTCACAGA
Source organism: Galemys pyrenaicus (assembly GCA_019455555.1). NCBI lineage: Eukaryota > Metazoa > Chordata > Mammalia > Eulipotyphla > Talpidae > Galemys > Galemys pyrenaicus. Next base: position 4,854,652 of record JAGFMF010011632.1, read on the forward strand.
AAAAGATATTCAGCATCACAATTAGGAGAATGCAAATTAAAAGCATAATGATTTAACATCTGTCCTACTAGACAGACAAAAAGACAGACACTAATATCTATTTGTCATAGTGTGGAAGAGCTGATCTCACACATTGCAAGAGAAAAGGTAAAATGATTCAGCACCTTCTTTTTAAATACTTAAATTTACTACATGACTCAACAATGTTATTTATAAGAATCTAACCAAAAGAAGTGGAAATACATGTCATTATATATATAATGATATTGTAATAATCCTGACTAATGGGATGGGGATGGAGGGGATAACTGAAATAGGCTCAGTTTCCTAGTGGCATACTAACAGATGTCTGTGACCTACCATTGATTTTGTGGTCTACAAAGTGTTTAGTTATCAAGCAAAGTTCGTAGCAGACCAAACCTTTTGTCATTAAAGTCAGGAATTCACAGTCATTGAGCTATACACCTTAATGTTTAAGGGGCAAATATTTGTTAAAACAATTTTCACCTCCTAGACCTATGTTTTAAGTCTCCCAGTCTCTGTGCATATACCACACTTCTAGACACTAGTGGTGTGTTGAACTGAACCAACTTGATGGGAGTAACTTATCCACAGGGCTTGTTTCCAAAGACAAGCATTATTTAGATTAGCAAAATTATAAGCCATGTACAACTGCTCAAAAAGTAACTAGGAACAGATTCTATGATTGGAAATATAGTGCTAAAATCACATTTTGCTTAAAAAGTTGTACCAAATACAATGAATTAAAAAGCAATCACCTATTTATGAAGCTGATGAAAGACATGCAAAAGGCAAGAACAGGTAAAAACCTGATTGTGTAGAAAGCTCTGCCTAAATAAAAATTAATAGATAGTTTTAATAATAGGTCTCCAAAAAGAGGCACAAAAATTTGAGTCAACTTGACATACATCATAGACTCCATGTCCGCAGTCCTGAAGGCTTTGCCTTGGGTTGGCAAGAGACTCTAGGGACTCTGACCCTGAAAAATGACAGCTCTCCCTGCAAATGGGTGGCTTTGAGGAGGTCTCCACACTAGGTCTCATATGCTCTATGTGCCAATCTCCTAAACTTGGCCAAAAGGTTCATCACTTTCTCCTCTTCTCTGACAATTGAATGCTTATACTCTTCTAATGTGGCTTTCTCCAGTTATTTCATGATGTGGTTATGTAATAGGGTGATCCCAGGAAAAGGAGAGGTTCCAGGTTCCTTGTCACACCTAAGGAGGGTGTAGCTGAACAGGGAAGAGAAGAAGCTAGAGGGAAGACTGGAGAAGGAAAGAAGATGGGAAGCAAGAGGGAGATCTGGAAGCAGCACACCAAACAGAGAGACATGTGAAGAAGCTGCACTGGCTTCTTGGTCCTGGACTGGTTGAAACAGATGTGAGTGAGAGACCCAGGAGAGGTTAACAATGACAGCTTTTATCTCAATTTTGATTTTGTTCTTTTCCTTCCAGACTGGTCTGTCTGTTTCTAACCGTTTTCTATGGGTCCCACCAGAGGTGCTTTAGACTTGTGGCTTTTGGGCCTTGCATTGGGCCAATCCTGTTTGGCTGGACATTTACCCACAAGGGAATGGGTAACTTCAGGTGCTTGACTTGGAAGCTATGTTCTTTGTCTTTTCTTTGTTGCACACTAATTGTACTAAAATTCCTTTCCTTTGAAGGTCTTACACACTAGAGTATATTTTGCCCTGATGCAGCAGATGGCAGAATCGATTAGAGTGGGCAGGTTTAAGGGTTTTGGGGTACAATACACTCTGTTCCATAACAGTTATACGCATTTGGTTTGAGATAAGTGAAACCTTCCTGTTTGTGGAAGTTAACACTATACAGATCCAGAACTTAGTATAACACATGCCTATATGAAGATTTTTTATGATATGTTTAAAGTAACACAAATCATAATACCCCCAAACTGTAACCAACAAATATTAAACAATGAGTGAATAGCAAAATATAGTATAACCATATGGTGGAAAATATTTATCGATAAAAAGGAACAAAATACTGATATCTGTCATATGGATAACTCTCATCAATATTATACTATGAAGAATACTTCAGGCACAAAGAAAAAAACCTCCCATATATTTATTTTATGATTACATTTCTATGCATTGTTCACAAGAAGACAAAATAGATTAGTGGCTTCCTGGCACTAGGATTGGAAATGTGAGGTAACACAGAAAAAAATACAAAGATTCTTTTGGAGTACTGAAAATATTCTGAAGTTGGATTATTGATGGTAATACAAAACTTTAGATTTTAGATTTACTAAAAATTAAGTAATACACTTAAAGCAAGTAAATTATATTTTGTACTTTACTTGTTAGTTGTTAACTTATAAATAACTAAATTATATTTGAACAAAGATACTAAAAAATTAATGTTTGTGAACCCCATACCCTATTTCAATGGTTGTCACCAGAGTAACTTGCTGATAAGTTTCTGTCAAATGACAGTGAATATCCATCAGCAACTTCTGTGTACTCATGCTTTTTGGATTTTGAAGTCTTTCTTTCTCTGCACCCACCACCTATGAACTACTATAAACCTGGAATGTTTCTTTGTGGGAGATTTAGCTTTTATATGATTCTCTATTGGCAGTTTGCTTTATAATACATGGAGATTTCTTACATGTAGTTTTATGAATGATGTTATCCACATAATATTTATGTTGCTATCCCTACCTGTTTTTCAAAGGAATTTGAAAGAGATATTTAAAATTGCTTTGACATCATTATCCTTCCTCAAGGTGAAGTCTGATTATTTTTTAAGTCACAAAATAAAAATAGTGTCGAAAACAAGAGACAATGAACAGGATATTATTCATGATGATAGTCAAGCATTTAAAAAAAGGATAATATCATTACAAATATCAAATGAAGAAATCATAAATAACTATACAAATATTTATAACACAGTTCATAGTGCCTTTAAACTGATAAGCTTGCATAGAAGTACATTCACATGGTACCAGCCTCACTTCAACCTGATAATTTCTATTCATTTTCAGTGCCAAATATAGAATCACATTAATTCCTACTTATTTTCAATATCCAAACTCTTTAACCCCACAACAGCTCCGCTCATCTATAAAATCTGAGTTAGCTGGACCTATATTTACAGAATTCCTTTTTAGAATTATCAAATTTATTATGTATTTGTTTACTGATCTGTTTCCCCCACTATAGTGTGGTGCTCAGAAGCCAGTGGCTGTGTTAATCTTATTTATCTTAAACTCAGCAGCTTAACATATGTTTATTGAATTAATTAGCCATCTAATTATTCCTTCATTATGACTCTCAATATATATAAACCTTCGCATTTCTTCATTTTTTTATATTTTCTATGGCCAATAGGTATTGTGATGTCTAACCATCTTTTTGTCCCATACTTTTAGTTAAATTTATTTTGTTTATTTTTTAGCTTAAGAATTTCTGTGTTATTCCTCCTGAGTGGACATAACATATTGTGTATATCTGTCTTATAAAATTTACTGTATTACATCTTGCATAAGTTGTCTTTTTCTTTTATCCTGGCTAATGAAATTTATACCATCTGTGTAAATTTTCTAACTTTTTTCTTGCTATATTTTGCATAAAATATACAACATGCATTAAATTAATTTAGAATAATTTAGCTTGATCGACAGTACATGTGTGCTTAAGCATGTGCCAAACTGGGAGACACAGTGAAGGTATTCTATTAATTGCCTAATCTGATTGCCCTGATATAGGGGCACCGCTAGATAATGCTTTCAGCCTGCTCTTCTCTAATTATATGACTCAGGAAACACTTGATAATCAAACTAACATAAGAACTGTTATTTCTTATTGTCTATTTATTTGTAATGCAGGGGTTTCATATTCTGTGTCTTGAAAAGTCAGATTATGATTGGCACAGTAGCAGAAGTGAAATCTTTAATTATTAGGAAAAAAGGGCAACATTCACATTTTTTTCTATTTTTTGGATAAATACCCTTTAAGGTAGACATCATACTTACTAAGAATGAACCAGGCAATGAATAAATAAATCATCTATTCATTGTTGCTTTGTATAAACATAAATACTAAATACTGTAATGTACTGAACCTCCTTATATTTCTTTTCATAGAGCCTCAACATATATTTGTTACATTGGTCAGTATTGTTTTATAGTAAACATATATGTATTTCATTGAACATCTCTTGCAGAATTTAATGTGAGGTAAAAATTACTTTATTACCTGTTTTAAACTGAACATTATATCTTCTAATCATTAATGATATTTCTTACATGTCTGATAAGATATTCTACCTTGCACACCTGAAACTGCTGATATCTTGATCTGGGACTTCCCAGCCTCCAGAACTGTGAGAAATGAATTTCTGATACTTATAAACCACTGTTCCAGCATCCTTAAAAGAGTAAGACGGCATTCAAAATCTCTACTATCAGCCACATCCAGCAAATAGAATGCACAGGACATGTCACCCAACTTGGGAACAAAATTTTGAAAAACAGAACTTGTACTGATCTCTGTTTTATATACAGGCATTCAAAGGAGAGTCTGGGTCTCAAGAGTACTTAATTTGATGTAATTTATTTGGTAATTGAATTGTGAAACTGGAATAAGTAAACTGATACTAATCCAAAACAAATGTTCTTATGACCTTGTTACCAAGTGTAAAACTTCCAAATTTGGGAAAATGCCTCGGGATGGTCAAGGTCATGCTCTTTAGACCAGTTCTAAGCCAAGTGACTTCAATAGACTCCTGTATCAGTAGATGCTGGTATGGTCTGTGGGACAAACTGGACTAATAATGGATGTTAGAAAATCTGCAAAAATTCACTCTCTCAAGCTCTCCTCTTTACTCTCTCTTCTACCTCTAAAGTCCCCTCCCCAAACTTAACTGGTAAGGAAACTGAACTCTTGCCTGTCCCTGAACTTACTCTTTCAGCTATAAAAGATGGTCCAAGATAGTTCGAGAAAAAAAGCAGAAAATAAATAAAAAATGACAAATGCCTTCTCTGGAAGCATGCTTACCAGGCAGAACAGAAACAGTTCAGATTAAACCAAGCTTGGAGTTTGCATTATTTTGACCTGGGCATTTTATTGATGAATTGACATTTGTGACTTTAAATTGCAAGCATACCTAAAGTAAACAGAAATCTGTGAGCTGGAGTAGTGATCCAAGGAAAGAGGAAGATTTTCTCCACCCAATAAAAGGGAAGTGGTAAACTATACAGTAAACATTCAGATTTGTTAAAATAACAATTACATTTTATAAGGACAGAAGCCTATGGGGAAATGCTCCAATTTTCCAGCATCATCCACGCTTGAATGGACTAATACTATCCTGGGGTCTAATATTAAAAAAAACAATACAAAACAAAACTGGTATTTTACAGTCCTATCCTACAATTTAATTTAGCAGCAATAGAGCTGAGATAGTTTTCTCATCCTCTTTGCCTTATTTAAACAGCAGAGGAATTGATACCCTTTTACTATGCTTTTTCAACTGCAACAAATTTTCATTTATTTGTTTGATTGCTTTTAAACTGTTTAATCTAATATCTAGTTATATAGGCCCAGTCTCAAGAGAATATTGGTGCTGTCTATTCTCAGCCAGAGGAGGAATTTGTTTTATCAATTAACTTTATTAAATGATGACCATAATTTACAATATGAACCATCACCTATGTCTGGATAACTTTATCAAAAATAATGTTCCTTTATTTTATTTGTTTTCTTCACAGTGCTCACCAAAAACTTCTGATATGTATACATATATACACATACAAGTGCATCTATGTATTACATACATACATATGACCTAATTCTTCAAGAAATTAAGTTGCATGACTGTACTAATTGTGGAATGTTTTCAGCACTACAATACCCAGCACAAGCTCTGGTCAGAATCATAATAGAAACTCTGTACAAGTACAATTAGCAAATATGTAAAAAATATATATTCAAAACAGGATAGGTAATTCAAAAATAAAATGGAACTTATGTAACTATTCCATGAAAAAGTTTCCAATATTAGCTGTTGGAATTAACCTTTACTATATATTTCAAAACTCTAACTTCTTTAATAACTAACTCACATTTATCCAAAATGCATAATTTTTACAAATTATAATTTTAAATGGTACAGTAAGGTATTGTGCTCTTTGTATATTTTCCCAGAGGATATTGTTACCAAATTATAGGTGGTTCTATAATAATTATAGATATTGGTCCAATGATGATAAAATTTAAAAGAATAAAATCAATAAAACAGCAGTGGGAGTTTTTGATAAAGCATCAGGTTTGAAAGCATCAGAATTCAAAGTTCAAAAGACTATATGTTCATTCCAATTACTTAATGTTGTCACTTTTAAGGTGAAAAAAAAAACCCATTTTACCTGATTTTAAGAGTAAAATTGTGATTTTCAGCACAATTCTACCATGGTCAGATCAATTAAGGTAACTTCTAAAGTCACTAAAGTCTGTTATGTGCAAAAGGCACATGAAAAGCAGATCTCTTTAAGGTAATAGTTCACTTCCATAAATGCTACAGGTAATAAATTTAATCAATATTTTCAATTTAAATAAATTTGCTCTGACAAAGGTTTGGCACTAGACATTTCACAAACATTTAACCAGTTCTCAAACAAATCTAAAAAGAAATAGGTGTTGACACATAGCTTTTTCTTGTCACATCAACTTGTTTTTTTTTTAATTGGTCTTGGTCTCAAATCGATTTGAGTCAAATCAGTTTTAAAATAACCTTCTGTAGTGCTTTTGTCCACCTAGTTCCATTTTGCATGTCTTTTAAATATTTTGCAACAGTAAGCTGCTAACCTCAGACAAATATAAACTATAAATTACAAAGTTGAATTTGTTGCATATTCTAGAAGTGATAGGTTATTATAACATAAGTAAAACTCTATAAGTAAAACTCATAAGAAACACTATAATGGACAATTAGACCAAATCCAATTATAAATGTTCAATACATAAATGCACTGAAGGCTGTCTTTCCTTAGGAATCACAAAACAGTGATTACTTGCCTTCTTTGATAGTGATAAAAGATGGCACAAGCAAGAGTAATTAACTTTTTTAAAACTAGTCTTCCCTTGAACTGAATCAACATAGTTGAAAGAAGACATTAATAATACCTTGTTATGTCTAATAAGCTTCAAGTAAACAAAGCTTACTACCAGGTTTAGAAAAAAAATGACATCTATTGATTAAAAAATGTCAAATTTAAAGTCTCAATTCAGATTAAGTTACACTATCTACATGTGAAACAGCTAACGTGCTAAACTAACACCTATAGTCCATGATGAACCTATAGAAAAATATTAAAAAGTGGCTACATTTGTGGAAACAGGAAATGATGACTGATTTTTTAAAAAGCATATCTGGACAGTAGCATTATGAGGCTGAAAGCCTAATGAATTCACAATCACAGCACCTCAGGAAAAGGTTAAACCCTTCCCTAATAGGACTGACTAGCTCATACATTTCAAAAGGCAATATGGCATGAAAAACGTTAAAGTTGGAGGTGAGTCAGGTTCCGCAGATCAAGATGCTGCAGAAAAATTTTAACATTACCTGCTAAGTGCTATGCAGGAAAAGAGCTATGTGGGAGAGTAGACCGAGTCATTTCACAGGATGTTGGCAACTAAACCTATATAATATAAATGGCAATTCAGTTGGAAAATTGTTGTGACCACAGGTTCATAAGAACTTATAACCCTGCACTTCCCCTTGGGGCAATAGTTCAGTATTCATAAATTCAGTGTGCATGGTGATTTTATAGAACATAACTCCTGCAAATAATGAGAACAACTCTATATTTCGGTTGTGGTTAAAACTTTACACTTGACAATAAAGCCACCTCTGCCCTTTAATTAGAAACTTGATTCCTCTGCCCACATGATTAACTCTACAAGGTTGTCCTAACTGAACCAGTTTTACACCCAAAGGATTGCATTTGCTATTGTATTTTCTTTTGTAAATAAATAAATAACATGGTTGCATAATCCTTTAGGGCTAAACAATTTGTGCTCTAACAAAATATTTCCTGTGTGGATCTTGACATTATCAGAGAATATCTCTGGCCTTATATGTAGTGCAACATCAGATATTTATTTACTGCTACTTAAATGTTTTCAATTAGACCAAGGGAGCACAGGAATGAGATCTGCCAAAGAGAGAGAGAGAGAGTGGGAACAATGCAAAGAAAATGCAAAGCTTTGTGTTGTGAATAGCTCAGCTATTCAAAAAGATGATACTTCAGATATTTTTAGATTCCTATAGAAATAAAGCATCAACCATGATTTTACATGCATATTTTGCTTATTTAGCATTTTTAAAATAAATGAGAGGTTTCACATACATCTTTTGTTTATGCTGATTATTTAAAATAAATGAGTAGCTTTGTGTCTTCCAACAATATGTCTGGTGGTTATTGATTCCCAAGCTTGCCCATTCATTTTGCATTACATACTCAAGATTTTCTAATTCTTAAAATTTATGGACCCTTGTCTGAATTACAGCTATTTATCTAAAATATGTCCTATGTTCCAGAAAAATTAATCATATTTTCAGAAATAAATCTCACGTATACAAAGATCCCCTTTTCTTCATGGTTACTCCTCCAGGGAGTCAAATAATTTTCCAAACAGTGAGAAGAATGAAGAGAAATGTGCAGAGAGAAAAACAGTATTAAACTATAGTCCTCCTGCAAGTCATTTTTTTTAAGGGAACCCTTAAACCTCAGAAGGAAACATGCACATCCTAGCGTGAATATGTTTGCCTGAATCAAATCCAAAGTCATGAGAGCAAGCGCCCTACTCCTCAAGAAATGGTAAAGTTAGAAGTTAAGATGAATATATCTAGGTCAGTCTTAAAATAGAATAGCATTGATTTCTTAGGGATAGTTTCTCTAGCAAAAAAAAGGAAAAATAGCAGAGTTGATGTCAGAAACCATTTCTTAAGACTACTATGGATATGTTTCTAATCCCTAGAATATGTCAGAAAAGACAGAAATTCTCCCCAAGAAAAGTGACATTGGTATGCAGGTGAGAGGAGATTGGTAAGAAAAAGACAATGGTAGAAGTCATTTTTTAAAATCTTTTTGGCATTACTTTTCATAAATATGATTTTAATATTCCTAACAGTGTTCTTCCCATACCATGCAATGGTGTAGTTATAATTTACTTACGCTAAATGAGCATACACACACATCATGCCATTCATGATAACTGACCAGCAAATTCAACATGATAAATATTTAATATTTATAAATGGGAATATCAAGCATGAGGAACACGTTGGCAATTCTACTTGAAAGAATGAACCCAAAGATGAAAACTATTAGAGTATAGATATGAATTAGATCTTACATGATTGCAGAAGCTAATTTAAGTAGTCAATGTCAGTTTTTTGCATCGGTATCTGGAGCAAGGTCTTAGGTTAGCAGGGCTGATATTTGTGAAGGAAGGATGAACATGGAGGGAGAGAAAGCCAGGAAAAAAATGGAACCCATGAAGCAAAAAGAACCCATTAGAATAAATTAAAACCAACATTTGTTTTTCTCTGGAACAAGCATTGGAAAGAGAAATTTATGAAGGCGCAAGTTCTCATAAAAGTCGGAAGCAAGGTTATTTGTTGAAATGTTTCCTTGTGTATATGAAAGCTTTATTGTCAGAAATCTGTATGCATATACTTAATATGTTACTGAATATATCTTTAAATAGTTCTGATCTGGTGTTATGTATATTAAATAACTAGTCTCTGAGCCTGGTAGAATAAGAGGATTAGAAATTTGTGAACATTTAAAACTCTTCTCATTGGCAAACAGTGAACATGGTATAATCTCACTAAGAAATGCACCACAATAAAGTAAGTAGCCAAGGATGAAAATGACAGGAGTAAGCAAGCAGTCTGTGGATGAGGTTCTAGTTCAAATCCTCTCTGTGGCTTTGGGTAATTACAACTTTCTAAGATATAAAGCATTACTGGTAAAACAGGGCTAATAATATAACACCCTAAAATGCTTAAGTGGGATAATGCATGTAAAAGTTTTAAGCAAAGAAAATGGTAGATAATAAATATACTTATTTTCGCAGCCATTTGTCTAAAGCAACAATCATCTTATAATAGGTTTGTTTGAAAATGGCATTATTAAACATTAAAAGAACTAGAAAAGAATATGCAAACATTTTAATTTAGTTAATAGACTGCTAAAAACTGAATAGTGTAGAAGTAACAATGAAAATAGTATTGTAATTATTAACAATATTAAAATAACATACTATGTAGTATGTCTTTTTTAACCAAGAAAGGTTACAAAGTATAATTAAATAGAAAAGCAACACATACACACACACTCAAATATTCTGATAGTCTCCAGTGAGTATGTCAGAACAGCATCAGAAATATTAGTGTATAAAGTAGCCCATCCAACAACTGTGGGAAATGAGTTACTTTTCTTCAAATGCAGTATAAGTATATATGACCAATTCTGGAAACCACACTATTTGTCTTAAAAATCTAAAGAACTCATATTTCTTGAAAGAGTTACAGTGTTATTTACTTAAAGTATTCACTTAGTTTCTAGCCACTGTAGCCTATTATATTTGGATGGAGAAAAAAAAAATACTGTTTTTATTCTTCCTCTGAAAGATTAAATATTCTTTTTCATTAAACTAATTCTTCCAAAATTCATGCAAATTAAGATGTAGCAAAAGTGTCAAATTATAATATAAAAATACACAGCTTGCATAACTAGGAATTATGTAGCCTCCCACGATTTCTCACCCTGCTGCCCAGTCAACCTTATTTCTTCTCAGTTCTAACTTTTGTTCTTCACTTCTAACTACCCTTTTAATTTTAGGAGGTAGATATGGCTTATACGGGGTGGAGGAGGAGTATAATTTTAAATCATGTAGATAATATTTTATGCAGCATTTCTTTCTCATAAAAGTTTTGTGAGCCTGAGCATGTCATTTACTACAAGCTTTAATTCCCTCACTATTTTTCTCATACCTAACTCTTAGATTGACTCTAGTTATTAGAAGCACTGACTCTGAGATTAGTCTGCCATCAATACAGTGTAAATTTAGAGAGTTAGTTAAACTCTCTGATCCTCTGGGCAAAAAAAACTATAAACAGGAATAAAAATGGTCTTGATTTCATATGATTTCCTGTGAATTACATGACAATGCATTTAATGGAGTACCAAGTATATACTGAACAATCTATAACATAAGTTATTATTATTGTAAGGTTTAGATATTAATTTCATTCTCCACTTTTCTCCCATTTACCCATAACATGGGAATAGATTAATCCCATTAGTTTCCCATGTTAACTTCATTTCATTTCAGTCCTTTCACTTGCTCCAGAATCCAGAATCATGTTCTCCTCAGTTACCTTTCTATCTTCAGCACCTGATGCAAAACCTCATATACAGTGGGTACTAAATATCTATTAAGTGTAACTGTTCCATTACCCTAAGTTTATCACCTATGAGTAGCTCTGTATGTAAGCTATTAATCCTCAACTTCTGCTTTTAAGTTTCTTGAGGTTTGATATAGCTTTAAAGTTTGTTAATTCTCTATCATCTTAACAGAACTCTACAAAAAGTGGTAGATGGATTTCTAATTGGGTAACAAATAAATACTTTTAATAATTCCTAGGAATACTTCAAAAAATCATTTTTGCTTTTTTTTATTATTTTGGAATTTTACTTTTCAGATGATTAAATTTATTTCCTGTTAGCAATTTTATACATCAACATGCTGAAAGAGCTCAATTGCTCATCTCAAAAAAATGTAGTAATTTGTTATGTTAATAAGAGATCAAAGATATCAATGGAACACTTTGAATAGTAGGATAATTACTTCAAGTATAAGCATTAGAAATTCTATTTAGAATTTAGTTTGGCATGGCCTCCCTATTGGCCCAATGGGTTAAGCAACGCACTATGAAGCAAACCACAGCAACTGCAGCAGGAGTTAGATCCCTGCCACCAGCGGAGGAGATGACTCACATGTTGTGGCAGACCTCTCCTGCCTCACTCGATGTTCCTCTCAGTAGTGTATTTCATTAGATCTGCCTGTTCTGCTTCCCACTCTGTCTCTGACAACTCCTCTCACCCCCTCCCCACACCTCTGGCCTGTACCCCAGTTATTGTATGCATAAATAAGTAAATCTTTAAAAAAATATATAGCTTGGCTATTTGATCCAGATTTGACTTTCACTTTCATGTAGTTGAAGGCTAACAAATGAAATAACTTGTTATCCAACAGGATATATTGATGGTCATTTACAGCCTTTTTCTCTCATTCCCCATGAACATGTTTTCTTTCATTTTCCTACTTCATTATCCTTGCTGAAGCATGCTTACTTCCTCACGTAGAGCAGTTGGGAAGTACAACAAACTATGGTGTGTCGAAAAATATCTAAAGAAAAATGATAAAGATGAGATAATAATCATTTGTCACTGAAGTCTCAAAGGAAAACATTTATTTTCTTATTGACTGGCCTAGTATCAGGGCATTTGGATTCAACTACAGCAAATATGGGAGGAGGACACTAGCACTATAATTTGTGGGTGCATACTTTTTTATTAATATGAGATTTTTTTAGGAGAATGCTTCTATATTTTGCAAATTTGATTAGACTTCCTAGAATTTTGATTAAGGAATTCTGCTGCCAATGTAACTTTAATAAATTCTTTTCTGTAATATATTAACGTAAATACTTAATGTACTATTATAATTTATAAATATACTGCTTAAATAAAGTAGTTCCCTAAAAGTTCCCTAAAAATATAAAAATATTTGCTGAAAACTGACATAGTTTTAAAAGTCTATAGTAGAGAGACTATCCATTATTTATCTCCCAACCATAATTACTTATCCTTATAAGCACCATGCACTAACCAACTGTGCCACTGGAGCTCCATAATTTCTTATCCTTAAAGCCCAACTTGCAAATTACTGTTTCCATAAAAGAAATGTAGCATATAACACATAATGCTACAAAACAAAGTCTGAGAAAGAAAATCATCTAAGATCTACAAAGAGCTCATACAACTGAACAAAAAGAAAACAAAAAAACACAATAAAACATGGGTAAAAGAGGTCAACAGATATCCATTCAATGAATACATGCAAATGTCAAAATGCACTTGAACATTTGCTCATCAGTTATCCTCAGGAAAAGCAAGTCAAAACCACAAAGAAATGCCATCTCACTCCTCATAGCCCAAATAAAAAAACTCTAGAAACAACAAGTTCTGACAAAGAGGTGTAAAATGGAACTCTCGCATATTGTTAGTGGGAATGATCCAGCCCCTATGGAAAATAGTATAGAGGTTTATCAAAATATTAAAAATACAAATATGATGTGACCCACCAATTCCCTCCTAGGTATCCACCCAAAGAGTGGAAAAACACATATTCAAAGGGGTAAATGTAATTCATTATTCATTGCAGCATTATTTATAATAGCCAAGATATAGAGGCAGCCTAAGTGCCCAAGAACAAATGAGTGGATTAAGATATCTCTCTCAAGCACGTGCATGTGTGTGCACACGCGCACACACACACGTAATGAAATACTACTCAGCTATTAAAAAGGTTGACTCCATGGATGGATGGATGGATGGATGGATGGATGGATGGATGGATGGATGGATGGAACTGAGGGAGGTTATGTTAAGTGAAACACATCAGAAGAACAAAGACAAATACTAGAGGATTTCACTCATGCATGGAATATAGAGAAAAGGAAAAAACAAAGAGTCAGACAACACCAAACTAAAAAACCAAACCCAAAAAATTTGGCTGTAAAACTGCAGTTACTAGAGAGGAAGAGGAACTGAGAAAAAAGCTTTGAAGTATATGTTCATTTGTGAAAAATAATTTCAGGTAGCAGGGAACATATCAGTTGTTATCTACCAGCTACTAGAACACATTCTAAAGAGGTATGACCATATACCTCTTTATAGGAAAGGTTCTAAATTGATTTTAAATAAGAATCTTTAGGAGATTCCAATGCAGCAAATTCATAGAACTACTTCCAGGAGCCACTAGTTTAATCTAATTAGATTTGCTTTATAGTTTTTCTATAATTTCTTACTATATCACAGTGCAGTGAGTTATTTGAGTTAAAATTTTAGATCCTGGCTGTTAAGTTCATGGCAACAGGTTTCCATCTCATCCTAAAAAATGTATAGCAAATAGAATGTGGGAGCCAGGAAAAGAGCAGTGATTCTCAAACTTTTTCATAGAGAAGTAAGATTAAAGTACATATTCTGGGCTTTCCAGACATGGTAATTCTGTCAATATAGATTCAGCAATTTTTAACTTTAATAAATGAGATTCTTATGTAATATATCTTTAAGAACCAGTAAAGTAGGAATTCTAACTTTGTTTTGGATGATGAATTTAAGCATGTTAGGAAGTATCCTCCATATATCATTAATAGTCAGCTCAGAATTATATGAAGAAATAACAATAAAATAAAAAAAACTGCATTTTTTTTGCCATGCCAATTTAAAACACCTTTGGATATATGATTCCACATAGATAGGGCTATGGGAGGTATAGAATAGGTAGGGAGATGGATAGATGGATGGATGGATGGATGGATGGATGGATGGATGGATGGATGGATGGATGGATGATAGATGCATCTACTTACATTGATGTGATTGTGTGTGTGTGTGTGTGTGTAGGGATGAAAGGAAAGAGAGATAAAATATCTATATTATCTAAAGATCAAGTTTTTTCCTGTTTTATAAAATTGGACTACATAGAGATTTTTCTTTAAAGAATTTTGCAAGTATGTTTGAATTCATTAATCTCTCCACTCAATCACATCAGAAAGAAGAGTCCTTAAGAAAACTTAGAACTTTGTAAACAGGTTCTTGGAGGCAGCCCTGGAAAAAAAATAATTCCTGGATTGATTTTCCCATCATGCTTTGAAATAGCATTAATATTGATGCCAAAGGAAAGTGGAATAAGAATGGTAACAGAAGAATAGGAATGATTTTTAAAAATACAGCCCTGATGATATTAAGTAAATCCTTTTGCAATGGCACAGAATAATTTGAAGTCACTATAAAAGCAAAAGTCCTAGCTTGAGTCATTTTGTAGTATGTAATAGTCAAACAAAGCCATATGGTGTAATAATATAATTGTAGAGGAATGGGGGACAAAGAGAATTTTCAGTGATTTCTGGCATTTTGTATTTTTTCTTAATTTTAGAAGTGGCTTATTATTTGTAATTTAATAATGGATTATACTTGGGATTTTGCTATTAGATCATGATTAAGTTTCTTAAGTAGAACCAGAGTAAAGTAAGCTAGAAAGTGTGAAACATGAAACATGTGTTACTGTCTCCTCACCTTCTATTCTTCTCCAATGACAGAATTCCCTGCTTCCTGCTTCCTTGCTTCTACATCTTTGTATAAAACTCTTAGGAAGTCACTGATAATATCAACTACTACAGGAACTTCTCTGGTGGCCTAAGGGTTAAGTCTCAGTGCTATCAATATTGCAGCCTGAATTCTATCCCCAGCCAGAGAGGTGATACACCTGAAGCAGCAGATCTCTCCTATGTCATCGCTGTTTCCCTTAGCAGTGTATTTTAGTAGAACCATCTGTTCCACTCCCCACACAGTCTCCAGTGAATCATCTCACCCTCTGAACCTCTGGTCTACACCATATACTCCAGTTCTTCTCTGAAAAAAATAAATAAATAAAATAGGCACATATATAGACCTTATGGTTCTAGCAATTTATCTTGAATATGCTTATGTTAAATGTGGATCACCTATATCATCACTATGAGAAAAGAAATTAACACAGTTCATTTACAAATGTGCATATTATCAAATCTATTAACGCTAATAGGTTTCTTTGCTTCAAGGTCTTTCCTCATTGCTTTTTTTCTGAAACAGCACTTTCAGAATGTAACAAATAAAGGTCAAACTAATAGAGGTAAATTAGAAAGCAGTTGCTTGAAAAGTGTAATGAGAAAGTACAGAATCTAAGACTGATGGGATTTGGGCTGGGGCTCTGAGATCATTATGTACTGGATATGAGCAAGTCATAATTTCTTGGGAGAATTAAAGATATTGATTAATAACATCATCGATGACATTAAATACAAAAGCTGATTAGCAAGCAGAAACTCTAAAATGCCACCTTCTTTAAGGCTCTGCCTGGATTTTTCCATGCAGGAAAGCTTTGCTTGGGCACAAAGTTATGGCTAGGGCTTTGGTTCCATAAGATCTGTTGCAGTACCCTTATATAAATATGTGAAAATCTGTATTTATTCCCTTTGGCATCTACCTTTGGTTCAGCTGAAATTAATTTCAGCTTCAGAAAACTAATAAAGGTACAGAGGCTTAATCACGATGTGGTATATATATATATATATATATATATATATATATAATGGAATACTATTCAGCAATTAAAAAAATAAATTAGAATCATTCGTAGGAACATGGAGAGAGCTGGAAGGGATTATGCCAGGCAATTAAGTCAGAAGACAAAAGAAAAATATCAGATGGTTTCACTCCTAGGAAGAATATAATGGAACCAAATAAGCAACCAAAAAGGAAAAGAATAATAACAATAAAAACAAAAACAACAAGACAAGGACAAATCAGAAACTCTTTGGGGAGGTAATGGGGTGAGGGCAGAAAGAGCACAAGGGACTGAGGTGACGGTGCACAGGTGAAACATTAGTGGGAAATCCACGGGACCACAATTGATGTCAAATATATGTAAATAAAAAAAATTTTAAAAAAAGGAATTTCTCTCTCATTTAAAAATTTCATAATAAGACAACCCACTGTTGGTGCGATAATCAAGGAGACACAGGGCTTCCCAGCATGTGCTGACCCACCTGCCTTGGTGCCTGTGCTCAACGGGGTTCTGTAGACCATGCCCAAAGCAGGCAGCGAGACTGAGGAAGAATGGAAGGGGGAGGGGTGTTTCTTTCCACTAGGTAAATGTTGCTTTTCACCCTTGATGGTTTTCTTACATCATATTGGTTCAAATTTTATCTTGGAATCTTATATAAATAAGGGAAGGCTGGGAAATGTCATTTAGCTGAGAATGCTGAGAACTCGAGTAATCACGTCTTCTACTAAAGATGAAAGAGGAAATGGATATTGTGTGGCAACTAGCAGTCTTAAAAGATGCTTGTTTTTTCCCCTTCAGCTTTTCCCCACTGGTTGCTCAGGCATAACCTTCCAGCTCCACCCCACAGCTCTGCCCTGTTATTTTGTTTCTCGATGGCTTCTCTTTCCATTTCTTTAACCGTAGAAGAAAATCAAATATAACTCATATTCACTTTATCTGCTGTAATGTTAAGTTTATATTAGTTCCAAAAGTGGCAACACACAATTTTTTTCTTCTAAGAAAACTGATTAAACTGAAAAACATTTAGAGTGAAATGAATCAGAAATGAATAGTCACTAAGTTCTCTGATTGATTATGGATTACTGGGTTTCCTCCCTATTGCCACTTTTTGGTAATTATCAACTATCACCTCTTTATATATATAATCTAGTAGACCCATTTCATGCAAAACCTTCTACTTATGAATCTAGTCTTCTGAGCCCTGCTATTGTCATAAGCTAGTTGGACAGGAGCAATTAGTGAATAATTCTATTCCTAAGGTCATTCCTGCTTAATTTTTTTTTTTTTGCCTCAGAGCTGAACTGTATTTATGAATTGCTGAAATACTGTTTACTTCACTCTTAAAGCAAGCGCAAATTATCTTATTCAATTTCACTTGGTGTTTTACAACTGAATGCATCAATTAGTTACTTGCTAGAAGGAGACAGCAAAAACTAGAATAGAGCCTTCTAGGTTCATTCAGCATAGGATATAACTAAATGCCATGTAAAAATTAAATGTCTGTAATTGTCATTTCTCTGCTGGTAGCAACAACCAAATGTGTTATTTCCAGCCCAAAGGCCCTCCTAAGTTACAGATCGATGGACTGAGTTGCCTTCTGGACTATCAAGCTATTCTTACATACAACTTCTACTCAATTAATCACCCAACCTTCCCCAAAGCAGTTCCTCCCACATTGCTTTTCAGTAAATGACATTACTACAATAGTTTACCAAGCCCTGAACTTTTCCTCTCGGTCTACTTTTTTATAAATATACTGGCAATCTTTAATTGTGGTCCTCATCATCATTTTGTACAGATTGCTAAATTTGCTCTCCAAATTATTTCCTTTCAATCTTTCCCTTACACCAATTTATCTTCTAAACTTCCACCAAAAGTATAAAAGATTCAAAAATATTCCTTCCTGCGTCATATCTTCCAATCACCTATCATAGCAAAAAACAACAAAGGGTCATTTCACTGGCATTAAATGTTCTATTATGTCATAATGATGTTGTTCCAGTCTGACCAAAAGGATGTCACTTCTGTCAAAGCCCACCAACCAACCAACAGCCACACATACTCATGACCAAAGAAAGTCAGGTTTATTTATCTTCTTGTCTCAAGAGAGAACATACATCAGAGGAACAATTAAGTGTCTCTATAAAAAGGAGTTAGACTTCTTACAAAATTTGGACTCGATTGAGCAATTCTGAGGAGGATTTAGAGACCTGCAGATAATTTGAGGAGGGATGCCTGTAGGGTAGCAGAGACAAGTCAGTGACTGGACATCTTCATATTTATTTAGAAGGCAGGGGGTTGAAAATGGAATTAGAATTTTTACTGGTAAAGAAATAAGTCACTCATTCAATCCTGAAAACAGGTGTGTTTAGTTGTTTTTGTGGTTGCAAAATGTCCTTTCTTCCATCTTATTCTATTGGCATCACAGAGTGGCTTTGCAGGAGTATTGACTACATTCTGAGAAAGTTGTTTATATTTTCCTGGGAACATTATGGCTACACTGTCAAGCATCCAGCAGTGAGCTGCAAGGGTCATTTTTCACTTTCTCACTACCCATGTCAAGTCCTATATCTAGATTTACCAAACAATGTGCAGCCCCTGGAGAGAAGTGTACTTTTCCTCATTTATGAGTCTTGATAACTGTAGTTCTCAGATCTTGAAAAACCTCAACTACAGGAACAACTCTTACTCATTTTAAAAGATTCTTTCCCTCCTCTTATGTGCATGTGTTTTAAAAGATAAAATATGTGAATTTATTGACAATATTTCAAAAGATAAGAAACCATATAAAATTGACTAAAATAAAGTCTTTCACTAATACATTCACAAGCCATCATATTCTCCTTTGCATTTTCAAAATGAAAATAAGGTTCTTCCCTTCAAAGTCAAAGCCCTGAAAAAATGATAATATTCCAGCAGCATAAAGATCGTTTCTCGTTTTACTAGGGATGAATATGAATCTAAAACTTATTTATTTGACTTTAGAGGATTTTATAATTTAACAGTATTAAGTTGCATTTATTTCTGTGTCTTTTCTAGAGCTATATTTTAAAGGGAAATGATTTTTCTCTAAAGATGTGTCAAAACAAAATTAGTTTAGAGCTATACATAGAAAGAACTTCCCATGAATTCTAACAGCCAGGATGAATGCATTAGGCTATTTAGTGTGATTTATAAAATTTTAATGAAATTTCACCAGAGTACTAACAGTTGTAGCTTAAAAATCCAAAATATTTTGCAGAGCTTTACAGTCCTCTAAAGATCCCTTTCTATAATCTATAAATCCTTATAACTACTTGCTGAGTAAACCAAAATAATGCATTTCAGCAAAATTTACAAATAATAATGAATGACAAGAATGATCATAACAATGTTAGATCTGGGTATATGTAGTTACACTCTCAGAAACCTTCAGGAACTAAGAGGTTAAAAATAAATTAATGAAAGGAAATCCAGCTGAATTTGGTCTTAAAATATACACATAGCCCACTTTACTCAAATGAAAATCCAACCACAATATGAAAAACCTAAAATAAGCAATATTGATCTCAAAATTTAGTCTAATAAAACAGTAAACATCTTAAAAAATCACTTGGCAAGCCAAGTATAATATAAATTTAAAGCGCCAAGCATACAGCTGGAGAATTTAAACTAAACTTGAAATCACTTTGAACCAAGCCAACCTCAACCTAAACAGTACAATTATCACTAATCAAGCAAATTCAACTACTAGTAATAATTAAAACAGATATTGAAAACTATACAGTATGGACGAAAGAAATATAATTTAAATCTCAAAGAAATATAACAAAGTAAAAATAAAAGATAAACTTATTAAAAAGAAGAGTTCCAGAGAGTGTGCTGTTCCTACTCAACCTATCTGTGCAACAGGAGAGCAAGTAAAGTGGTTCAGAAGTCACAGGGCGAACTGATGCTTCTGTTTCCCACTGGGCCTGGCAAGAGTGGAGAGTGGCGAGCACCCACTGGTGACATGAAGCTGCTCACCCACCACCTGCTGAGCCTGCAAGTGTAGGAGGTACACTGTAGCTTCCCTCTGCACCCATAGGCCAATGAGGGATTCATGAACCCTGAGGAGATTTACTCTTGGCACATGTGATAGTCAAGGTGGAGAGACCAGTGTTTTAGAGACCAACCTCTAGCATGTGGTCAAGGTGCCCAAAGGGCTGACTCAGGAGCGTGAACATGAAGAGAAAATTCTGAGGACGATGTCCCACACATGCTGCTGGAGTTAGATGTGTTGGAGAATACCCTGCAGTGCACAAAGTTGGAGTGTCTGTTCTGTGTCTGCTGCAGAATCCCCAACACATTGTTGCAAGATGAAAAACAGCATTTAACTGTTCCAGGCACCAATGATCATTCTGTGGTTGTATGTATGTATCTTTGTTTATTGCATCTTGTTGGCTTATTCTCTGCATATCCCCAACCCTCAACCTAGTGAGAAAGCAAACACAAGTGTCCTTGAGCTCTAGTTCACATATATTTTTCTCATTAAAGCTTCATAACAACCACAAGCAAATATTAAGTCTTATACTTTGGCATAATGAATAGCAAAATAAATAACTACAGCATAATATTCAAAGGCAACTTAAACTTAAAACACAAAAATACAGGAGTTGTCTGCAAACGGTTAATATGAAAAACTCTGTGACAAAATAATGAGAAGGATTTACAGGTAGAGGTTAAAAAAAAAAAAGGTCATGTGATACTAGAGTATTCAAAGCAGACTATAAATTCAATTTTATATTTAACTTAAGAAGTATTGATCCTAATGTAAATTTAAATGCTAATCAGGACACGTACAGATCATTTGAAGTAGGATAAAACCTTCTTTGGAATTACTGGCAAAATTATAATTGGGTAAAAGCACCAGTTGCAAATGCATTCCAACTCAACCATAACTAAATACCTATAAGCAAAACCAGCTCCTAATACCATATTGGACTAACCTATATGTGCAGAGAAGAAACTAATATAAATAATAAGGATACATTTTTTGCATAATCTCTTACCAAAATGGATAAGCCACTGATAAAGCATAGAGAAAGAAATAAAATTTGAGTGTTACCAGTTTAATGTACTGTCAACCTGAAATATAAATACAGTAAAGTTAAAAGAAGTAACTTAATAAACATTCAAGCTTTCCTCTACTTACTAGAAAACCAAATAAAAGTTAAATTTATTAAATGAATATGAAAAGTAGGCTACCTAAGTCAATTAATTATTTTGGTTAATGTGACTTCAGAGCACAGAAAAGCTGACAAATAAATCTAAACTAATCACTCAAAATACATAAGCATTATTTGCTGACTTAAAATTTTTTCTAACAGCAAATTTTTCAAGTGAAAACAATGAAATGCTATTTGAGAGGTCAAAACAATGATAAAGTTTATGGTTTCATTGCAGCAGTCATAATCTAAAGAAATAACTTATATGAAACTGGCTCTTTTGTCCTATTATTAAAATTCTGTGTGACTTGAATTTATTAGAGCATCCATTGGTTTCTTTTTATACAAAGATCTCTGACAGTATGAAAGAACTTAAAATATAAGGATCATTCACATTAATAATGTAAATTGAAAACTTAATTTTCAGGGGCTCTTTTTTAAAGCTTTTAAATCTATTGAAATTCACTATTTTATTTAAATAAAATTACATTATAACCTAAGTTCTAAATGTGCTTCACTGAGACTCGTGATATCCTATATTATGTTCACAAATATGTTCATAATTAATTCACATTTAATTTTCCATACGCCATAAACCTTGGCCTCCTTAATAAACAAATTTTAGGTCACATTAAATTTCAAAAAAAAAACAAAAACAAAGTAAGTTATAGGTCCATTGGACTACAACCAATTGCAGATGCTATACAATGATAAATTGAAGAACAACTTTGACCTCTAACTTTATCAAACCAATATAGATTATTGCATTATTATGGCCCTGATCATTCATAAACAATCTGGATGCTCACATAAATCACATACATTAATAAAATTAATCCTCAAACTATCACTTGACATTATGAAACTTAGCCATGAGGTAAAACTCAGTGTGTGCCCTAATCGAAGACAAACATAACAAATTTCACATGAGATTACATTGGCAATTACTCTGTTATATGTAATAATTACATATATACGCTCATTAGCCATTTACTTTAACAACTACCTCCCTTACATTACTGGCAGATATCTATTTGTATTGTGCGCACTGATGGGGGTGGGGAGGGAGTAGAGAAAGGGAGAGGGGTCACAGGAGAAGTACAGACAAGGTTTTATTTAGCTGCTGCTTGAATTTGCATGTTAGTTAAACTTCTCAGTTTTACAAAACATTACTTTCTGCCCTTATTTGCTATTCAAGCTTATGCTTAGCCATTTTGTGTGGATTTAGAGCTATTTTTGACAATTTTCAACAAGTCATACAGTGGTCACTACCCTATATTGACTACTTGATTTTTAAACTAGAATAGTAGCTAGTTAAAATGCTAACCAACTAAACTCACTAGTAGTGCCATTTTTCTTGTTGCTGTTGAGGTAACAATTACAACACTGTAAATGATTTAGAGGTACAAGATCAAACCTTCATATCTATGTTACCACACCACGCCCACTACCAAGGCACCAACAGTCCTCTACCCTAGTCCACTGTGCTCTCTCCCTACTTTGTTCTTTCCATTGACTGCCCCATCTAGTAGCCTCAGTTCCACAGTCAGATTTCAAGGATTTGTTATTGGTTTGGTGTTGCTTGGGCCTTTTTTTCCCTCTATAGTATATATAAGTGACACCATCCAGTATTTGTCTTTCTGGTTCTAAATTTGTTTACTGTAATTCCCTCCAGCTTCAGCAAATGATAAGTTTATCTTTTTTATATAGCTGGATAATATTCCACTGTGTGTACATATACTATATCTTCTTAATTTATCATTATCATGGGCATTTAGGTGGCTTTCATAACTTGGCTATTATAAATAGTGATAAAATGAACATAGGAGTGCACATATCCCTCTTAATTAGTGTTTTTACATTTTTCAGATAGAGACCTTGGAGAGAAATTGCTAGGGCATGTGGTAGGATCAATTTTTAATATTTTTGAGAAACCTCCATGCTGTTTTTTATAGGGACTAGACCAGTCTACATTCCCACCAACCATAGATGAGGTTCTTCTTTTCTCCACATCCTCACCAAAATTTGTGATCCTTTTTACATGCGCAAATTTCATTGTGATATAAGATGGTATCTCATTATGGCTTTGACTTATATTTCCTGATAAGTGGCAATGAGCATTTTTTCATGTGCTTATTGGCCAACTGTATGTCTCTGGAAAAGTACCTGGTCAGCCCTTCTACCAATTTTTTTTTTATTGAGTTCTTTGTTTTCTTTATGTTGAGTTGTATGAGTTCATTGTAGGTCTTGGATATTAGCTAAGTATTAGCAGCTTGTCAGATGTCTGGTTTTTAAATATCTTTTTCTGATTCAATAGCGTGTCTTTATTTTGTGTGACAGTTACTTTTTTTTCGGTGCAGAAACATTTACATTTGATGTAGTGCCAATTTTATATGCTCTTTTGTTTCTCTTGCTGTTGGAGACAGATTCACAAAGGCATCATTGAAGCTTGTTCTGAAGTGTTTTGCCTGTGTTTTCTTGTATTTTTGGTTTCAGGTACTCCACTTAAGTGTTTTATCCATGTTGAGCTAATTTTTGTGCACGGAAAAAGATAGTGGTTTAGTTCAATTCTTTTGCACATGTTTTCCAGTTTTGCCAACTCAATTTTTGAAGAGACTTTTTTTTTCTCTAGTATATACTTGGCACCTTTGTCATGGATTAATTTTTACATATAAGTGTATTTCTGAGTTCTCAATTACTTTCCTACCTTAAGTATGTTGCTCCAAAACAGCTAAAATCTGAATTAACTATCTTCTAAGACTTCATTATTTAATAATTTATTGCAAAAGATATATAAGCATTTAATATTTTCATTGAACTATCTTGGTAGAAATTTCAATTTTATTATTAGCACTAATACTGAATGCTAGCCATTTTCCCTTTCTATAGTGCCTGAAATGCCAAATACTTCAAGATAGGTACATATTTTATTGTACTGTGCAGCAACCCTGTGTTAAGCCAGTTTTTGACCCCATCTTTCCAAAGGCATGTGCTCACTTCATGTTTCTGTGATATTTTGGAAATTCTCACAGTATTGCAAACTATCTCATTATCATTATATACCTGTTATGGTGCTCTTTGATGTTACGATCATAATCCTGCAGCAGCAAATAGATTACAACTTGCTGAAGGTTCATATGATGGGTGGCATTTTTTATCAATAAAGTATTTTAAAATTAAGGTATATATTCATAATGTAATTACGCAATGAATACACTACAGTATAATGTAAACATAACTTTTATATACACTGAGAAAATGAAAAAATTGCATTACTTTATTGTGATTTGTTTTATTGCAATAATCTGGAACCACCCACAGTACTGCAAAATTTATTTTAGTTCAAATAATTTAAATCAAAAATTCACTACAAAAATATGTTGTTCTGGGGTGGGGGTGGGAAAAAATATGTTGTTCTGTATTTTATTTAAACTATCTCATTTCTCATTATTGCAATCTAATTGTGAAATGAATCCCAAAAATGAATATAGAACTCTACTTTTCATTCTGTATATTAATAGGGTATGTTTCACTTATAGCAATACTGATTTATATTTGAAACCATAAACTCACTAAATTTACTTATAATAAAATGCTGTACTCCCAACTAATCTACAATTAGTAATCTAATAAATCATTTTGGTTAGCATTAAAATGACACATATTAAAAATATGACACATATTTCAATATGACACATATTAAAAAAAATCACTAAACTGTATTTTGACTACCATAAGTAAAACCCAAAGTACCAATTCCATCAAATTACATGATGAGATTATAGAGACACATGTTTTCTCGTAACACTTGCTATGCCTTAAAAATATCTTCCACTAATGGAAGCCTAATAAAATACTTAAATATTAATTAAATTAAAATATACTAAGTAACTTTTTTATCCAATTGCCTTTGAAAAACATTTCTCTTAAATTTCTCTCTCTAGGCCTTAAGCAGACACTAATTTAAGTGGCTATATACTTGCCACCCTTCATCTCAATATTTCTACTATGCTCCCCATATCCTACTTACAAAAAAAGTTTTCAATTAATATTATTATAGAAAAATTTTAAATTTCCATGCCATATTTCATTCTATGGATAAGAAAATCTGAACAGGTAGTTATCACCAAAATCAGTAATTTAAGTTATTAAATAAAACTATTCTCTTATTCTTCTAGTTCCAGCTTTGCTCACTTTACAGAAACAATATTGATTCTAATACTATAATTTTATATGGGAACATAAGTGGTCAAGAGTAAAGACCAATGTTTTGAATAGTTTGATTTCTATAGCCTGAGTCATTAGTATCCTTCTCCATGCCTACACATGTCTGAAAAGCAATAATATACAATAATTTCTCTTGTATAGTTTTTTCCTTTTATGCTTTTCCAGGTGTATCTAATCAAGTAATTATCATGCAGTCAAAAGTGTCCAGTGAATCACTGACTCTAAATAGGAAAGAATTATTTCCTAATAATAATGAGCCTAATCTTGTTCCAAACAAAATGGTTATAATTATGAATTATGGGTAAAACTGAAGAACTAGAGTGTGCATTATAATGCAAATACTTAATATGAATATCAGAGAGGATTTGCATTGCTAAAGATAATGGGCATTCTACATGCAAGGTGCTAAGGTGTTTTTCATAAGAACTGTTATGCTTTCTCACCTAATAATGTAACACTGGAACTTATTCATCATTGAGATAACAATGAAACATTACTGAGGACTGTGATGTGAATGACTAAATGACAATCAATTATCGTGCTTTCTGAGGAAGGGTCTTATCAGTTTACCACTGCAAAACTCTTGTATTTTCAAAGTGTTGTGTTTATACTCATATGTTGAAATGAGAACACGTCAATTTTGCCAGGCTTCTTGATATTGGGCATTGAGAGCAGTAAGGAAGAGAAGAAAAGAAAATTGACTCTACTTTACTTCGATTCCCTTCATGTCTATCTGAACATCACTTGAATTCTATTTGGACATCACTTGAATGTCAATTTGAACATCACTTGAATTCTACCTTATATATTATAAAGCTGGATGTTCTGGATCCTGATTATCAGTTCAGACAGCAGGAGAAACAAACAAAACACTATTAAGGGAAATAAGAATGTGGGGCGTCATAGCTAGAGGAATATTTATCTGCTCTCACTTTCATTAATTCTGCCTAGGGAAATTTTAAGTATGAGAGTTATAGAAGTTAGCCCACAAGAGGGACTTCAATGATAATCACTTCCTCGTGTTCATATTTCTGTCTAGTTTCTTCCCTAGACTCTTCTGTGTAGCCAATAAGATACAGTGGAAGTATGGCTTCCAGGATAGAGAATAAAAGGCATTGCAATCTTGCTCTAGTCTTTGGAAGGCTCAGTCTAGGGGAAAACATTGTGACACAAGGACATTCAAACAACTTCACACAGGGAAAGAGACTGAAACCTCTTGGTAATACCCAGCACCAATATGTCAGCTTTGTGATATCACCTAACAGAGGATCCTAACTCTAATCAAGCTTCAGGTGGTTGCAAACCCCATCCATACCTGACTACAAACTTAAGAGTGACTCCTGAGTCAAAATTTCCAGTCAAGTTACTTTTGAATTCTGACCCAGGATAAAATGTGATAGACACCAAACTATTACAGTTGGATTAAAGTGCCAGTATTTGGAAGATTTGTTACTAAGCACTAGACAAATAATATGGAAAACTGTTCCTGTTGGAGAGATACGTAACCTGGTAAGATCTCATGGAAAAGACAAGTCCTATAGCTCAATGATTTTTTCTTTCCTTCCAATGACATGCATTGCTGTTTTGAGGCTCTGATAGAATTTCTCTCTCTAGGTTGGAGTCTTTCCCTTATATTTCACATTTTTCTCTCATCTCCTATTTATTTTTTGGCTTACTATAAATAAAAAAGAGAGTTAATTTTATTTCCTTAGCACAAATTCTGTATTTCAAAATGCAGTCAAATGCCATGCTGATAAAAAAAAAATACACAAAATAGAATAGGAATGGAAAGACTACCAAATCCCCACTATATAGAAATAACCTAACATTACTTTGGAAAATCAGAAATGGTAAGGAGATGTAATACAGATATAGTGAAATATAGAAAGCTATATAAACAATATGCAAGAGGGACACAAATAAATTCACTTCAGATTGACTAGAAGTCTAAGAATGTCTCAAATAAACAGAGTGAGCTGATTAAATCACATACTTTCCAATTGCCGAGATACCCTAAGAGGATCATTTGCTGAACAAAGATAGGAAATAAAATGTATTAGATAAATCAAAAAAGGTTAAAATGAAACAAAATTATGATACAGCATTATTTTCAGGAAATCCAGAAAATATTTTCCCTTTCTTAGAGAGCTTGAGTTTGCTAATATTCCAAAACTAAACATCTTTACATCCTTTACCCTCTTCTTCTATTTTTCAACCTAAGAAATTTTAATATTATTCATTCAATCAATAAATTTTATTGAGTACCAACTATATGCCAGGCACTACAATCATTACAAGAGATAGAACAACGAATAAGAAAAAGAAAGCTTTTCCTTTATGGAGCTTAAAACTAGTAAAGGATAGAATCAATAAACAAACATTATGTCAGATATATTAAGTGCTATGAATAAAACGAAAGATAAACTGATACAAAGTCATGATGGATTGTCTATTTCAGAAAGCAGGCGAAAGTCTAGCAAAGTCAGCTACTTTGATAGAAAATAAAATGGTATAAATATGATTTTCAACCCTTGAATGTACGACTCTCCATTTACCAAACTGATTTCAAGTGAGCTTTGAGGACTTCCTTATACCTGTCTTCTCCTTGAATGTTCAATGAGATTTTAATCATTTTGCAGAAGATATTTTCCCTTCCTGAGAGTTATGACGCTATCCATACTTAATTACTTTAAAACACTTATGGACTGATTATAAGTCTTTATATTTCATGGTTCACACAAAGATATTAATTGCCCAAGGCTGTATGGGTCATTCAAAGGCAGTAATGCTGCCACTCTGGACCAACCCTGACTTTCTCATTGATGTGATTTTCAAGGTTCTTCCATTTATATTCCAGTGCTCA
The DNA here is from genome assembly GCA_019455555.1 of Galemys pyrenaicus. Classification (NCBI taxonomy): domain Eukaryota; kingdom Metazoa; phylum Chordata; class Mammalia; order Eulipotyphla; family Talpidae; genus Galemys; species Galemys pyrenaicus. The sequence goes on from JAGFMF010011632.1 coordinate 4,883,383, forward strand.
ATTCAAGGGCTCCTTAAATGATCCTACTATATCTGAATCAATGTGGAGGAAAGAAGTGAAGGTCTAGTTCACTTCAATTTATAAGACTTGAGGAATTCACATTTCTCAGTCATTCCTTATTTCAAAATCTAGCATCCATCTAGTCTCCTTACTTCGTTAAGTATTCACAGTTAGACATATAGGCAGGAGGAATATTGGGATATGGCACTAGACTTATATATTTGGTATCAAGGAAAGTCGATTTATGGCTTGTTATAAGTGGTATAGACAGGTCTGCTCTTAAGTAAGGTAAATATTTAAAAATGTCAGTAGAGTAAAGCAGAGAAAGTAAGAATGTCCTGACATCAACATATAGTTTCTTTAAGTGTGCTCAAAAAGAGTCATGAACAGAAGCACTGAACTTGGGACTATGGGCAAGTCTACTAATCTTAGGGAAAGAAATTCACAAGACATAAATTTCTAAACTGACTCTTGCAAAGATTTTTAAAAATGAAACAAGCAAATCATTATGGGTTGTTTCACATGAGACATAAGACAGAACACAGTCATGGATAAAGGCAGTTGTGTAATATCATGGGTCAAGAATATCCTTTTTAGGGAAAAACTACAGCCCCAGGTTGCCAAATGAAGATACATACTCATCAGATACAGTGAAGCCAGGTGGAAAACAGATGAGGCTGGAGGTGATACTGCATAGTGGTGCTCCAGGGAAAGTCCCTGTATTGTGTTAAGTACCTCCTTGTAGAGCAAAGGTACATATAACCTTGTAAATAAAGTATAAAAGGGAAGGACCTAGGCACTAGATAGTCTAAATATCTAACATCTCAAAAGAATGAGATTTTTTTTTACCACTCCCTTCTCAAGAACCAAATTTTTCCACTTTGGGGGTAATATCACCACCATTAGAATACATGTACTATTCTTACTGGGTATCAGATGGTTTCACTTATAGGAGGAATATTGAGGAAATAAATAAGGGACTGAGAAAAAAACTGATTACTATAAATTAAAAATCAAAATCAGGGGCCACCCTGGTGGCACAGAGGGTTGGGTGCCTCACTATGAAGCATCTGCCGCATATCAGTGTGAGTTCGATCCCGGCCAGGGAGGGGACACACATAGCACAGCAGACCTCTCCTGCTTCATCCACTTCTCCCCTCAACAGTGTATTTCAGTCAATATGCCTGTTCTGCTCCCCACTCTATCTCTGGTGAATCCTCTCAACCACCCCCTACACCTCTCTGTACCCCAGCTCTTGTGCGCATAAATAAATAAATATTTTTAAAAAAATCAAAATCAGTAGACAACTATAAATCTGAGACATTCTGAGACATTCCCTAGGAAAGCAGGAGGGAAAAGGAATAAAATGGGTAGAAAGAGCACAAGGGACTATGGTGGTACACGGATGAATTGATGGAATTTCACAGGGAAGAGAAATATATACTGTACAAAAATGAAAAATGATGTAAAAATATAAATAATAAAAAAAAAGAATGCATGTGCTAGAGAAAGAAAGGGATTTACATCAACCTAAAGGTAAGACTTGGTGCAATTCCTCCTATTAAGGAGAAGCATCATTGGTACACTCCCCGTGTATGGAGGCATTTAGAGTTTCTAGGTTCATGCATATGACAATTCTTTTCTCTCTCTAATAAGTGTTTGTCAAATAAGTGAATAAATGAAACTGTCACCCTTAAAATTTTAGAAATAGAAGCCACAATTTTTATTCTGTGTTATCACAAAGGCTTCAATTCTCAATTCCTGCCCGGAGCGGCCAAAAAATATTAACAACTGCCCATAAGATATTGCGGTCACAATTTCTAATTAAGTTTAATAAATACTTATCCCTACAACACAGTAATTCTACTTTTAAGTATATTGCTAGCCAATCTTATTCATAGTAGCCCCAAACTGGAAACAATCCAAATACCTATTGAAAGCAGAATTGATACATTCTAGCATAGAATAACACTCATCCATTATAAAAACATAAGTAGTAATGAGTACAAACATAGATAAATGTCAAAAACCCCTTGTACAAAACAAGCATGCACAAAAGATTCAAACTACACGATGCATGTATAAGACAATTATAAGGTATGGGTATGATTCCATTTATATGAACTTCAAGTCCAAGCAATGCTAGTCAATGTGATAAAATTCAGAATAGTGATTGACTGGAGCAGGGAATAGGTTGGTTGAAAAGGACCATGAGAACATATATTAAATGATGAAAATACTCTACATCTTGATGTCAACATTTGTCAAGCTGTGAACTTAAGATTTATGCATTTTACTGTATATAGGTTATTCTTCACAGTTAAAAATATATTGCCACTAAAGCAATGTTGTCAGCAAGTGTCATGGCAATTTTCATGGTAGAATTCATTTTTAGTTAAAGTAAATTTTTCTGCCAAGAGGAAAATACTCTATAACTGCTGTTGCTGCAGCGTAGCAGAGGATGCTGGTGGTGCAGGCCATGGTGCTGCAGATACAACAAAAGTTGCAAAACTGACAAAAGACATTTCCGACTTAACAAGCAAAGAAGGCATCTGCTCTGTGCACAGAATGAAACGTCCACCCCTAAAACTATACACAAAATAAACTTTGGACATCTAAAGAGTTTACCTAAAAGGACTATGTAAAAAATCACAATTCAGGTCATAATAAAGAATATCCCAACAGAAAATAACAGTCATCAGACACCACAGGATTCAGAGAAAGAAAAGGAAAAAAAAATAGCGTCAGTTCAATGGACAATGCAGAGAAAACTGAATGCCCAGACTCACCCAAAGCAAGGGTTATGATCTAATCTAATAAATTAGAGAGAACCACTGTTTTCAAGAATAAATTTATGTTATGAATAAGATTATGTAAAAGATAAATTTTAATAATAATTTTCTTTACAGCTTTGAATTTTACAGTTTTGAATTTTAGTTTTGAATTTTACAGTTTTGAATTTTACAGAATTTTTTTGAATTTACAGACATTTAATTTTAATTATTGTTTTTAATAATAATATCTACAAAAAAGGAATCACTCAAGTCACTGTTGCAGTTACCTAGACCAACTCTATCCTAGCTATCAAGTCTATCTGATTTTGCTAACAATAATCCTTTAAATCAAAAAACAGTGCTTCCTCGCCAAAATCCCTACTGACCTGAAAACTAGAGAAGTCCGAACTGAAGGGCAAGAAGGTATATTGACCTGATTTATATAATTTATTAAAGCCTTGAACAACTCTATACTTAATTTGATATGAAATTAATAACAAAATTAGATTCAGGATAGCATTTTACAAGTGAAAGAGGATGGAGAAAGAGAAACAGTATATTTTTCTATCAGTTTAAGTTAAAACAGGAAACCATGTGATTCATAAATGCATATATGTGGTCATTTTACAAAGGACACATTTAATGTGTGTATGTTCCTTAACACTTTAAACCTGTTGTTTATTAATTTGCTAGATAACAGACAATGAAAATTTATTATTTGCTAGGGTAGTGAACTTTCTTAGACTCTGTCTAGTGAGCAAGAGTCTCATCAAGAGAAATTCCAACTGTCAAGACTTTGGGAGTCATAACAAATTTTAAAAACTATCAAATAAGTTTCTCAGTCTTAAGCTGACTAGGTTTGAGGGAAAATAACTCCTGTGGTGAAAAAAGTGCAGGTAACCATGTCGTGACCACTCTTCATATGTAACAAGTACCAATGAAAGTTTTATCTAAGACAATGGTTTTCTGTCTTTTCATTAATACACATAGAACCTTAGGGATGAATCCTTTAAAAGGGAGTCCATCAGTGTTCAAAGAGGTGTTTAAAGGAATAGCATTGCTGAGCAAAATAGGACGAGGTAAATGCACCATAAACTGGGGTCAAGAAGGTTGACTCTTGTATCTTAGCCGTGCTGCTTTGCAATTGTGGAACTTTGGACAATTTACAGCAGCTTCATTTTCCACATCTATAAAATTAAAATAAAAATTATCTTCCTTACAGTACAGATAATCCTGAAGAATAGGATTACCTAGCAATAACATCTATGACATATTTAGACCTAGGACATTATAGGTTCCTATATTAGTTTCCTGTAGTTGTCTTAATATATTACTACTAATCTGTTGACTTAAAACAACAGAAAGTTATCTTCTTACAGTTCTGGAAAACAAAAATGCAACATCATTTTCACTGACCTCAAATCAGAGTTGGTAGGGCTATGATTCTTCTGGAGATTCTAGAGGAGACCTCATCTTCGCTTCATACACCTTTTTGAGGCTCTCAACATTTTTTGCTTGAGTACACATCACTCCAATCTCAGCCTCCACCTTCACAAAGGCTTCCTTTCTGGAGCCCTTCATGGTGACACAGGGTTAAGTGTCAGCATTATCAAGCTATCCAGCCACTGTGGCCTGAGTTCGAGCCCCAGCTAGGGAACTGACACACATGGCACAGCAGACCTTTCCTATCTCACCCGCTGCTCCCCTCAGCAGTGTATTTCAGTCAGTCCACCTGTTCTGCTCCCCACTCTGTCTCTTGTGAATCCTCTCATCCCTTCCCCACACCTTTGGCCTATATGCCAGGTCTTGTATGCATAAATAAATAAATCTTAAAAAAAAAAAAAGACTTCTCTTCTGTGGTCTGGTTCTCTCCTTTCCGCTCTCTCTTAAAAGCATTTTTGATGGTATTTAAACCCTATTCAGATAATCCAAGATGATTTCATCATGTTAATTCTTATCCAAATCTGTAAAGATCCTTTTTCCAAATAAAGTAATATTTATAGGCTCTGGGAAGTTAGTTATGGGCATATTTTTGATTGATTGGGGATTTTTTTCAGTTTACTAATGCATGATAAAAGTTAGGAGGATTCCTCTGTCATATCTATGAGCCTTTTAATATGGATTACTCCATTTGTGTTGTCAGGGTGAAAAATCCCCCCATCCCATCTGGGTTCTTTGAGAGTGAACAGACTAACAAATTAATATCAGACAGATTGAAGGAAAAAAGGCAAGATTTAATAAGATAAATATGGAAAATTCCCATGATTATACATTCTAAATAATGATAGAGTGGACTAGGGTTATTTATCCTTTGCTTAAGGATCTGAGGCATCAATAAGAGAAAGGGGAGAACTTCACAACGAAGACTAAGAGAGAGGGATTCTAAGAGTAAAGATGATATTCTCAAAAAGAGAGGACATATTCACAGATAAATGTCCTTGACCACATTCTCTTTAGACATGAAAAGGAAGAACACTGATCCCTTCTTTATTTAAAAAAAAAGGCAATAAATAAATCTATATTCTCAGGTAAAGACAATAGACTTCCTGAGGTTCCCCATATGTCAAGGTAACATTTAATGCAAAAGATCTATTTTAGGAATATTGAAAAAAGTCTATTTAACCCTTTCAGGGAGACCGACCCCACAATATTCACCACACAGACATAAGGAACAAGAAATTTCATCATCTTCACTGCCTCAGGTCATACTTGTGGAACTGAACTGTCAGCAGTGGATGCAGGAAATACATTATTTCACTAAGGCTCTGAGAATAACCACAAGTAAATGAAAATCTTAAAGAAGTTGTCTTTTCCAACCATCAGAAGAAGTATTTTCTAAAACAAAAAGTAAATATTAAGATTTTATTACTTTACCAAGAATGAGTCAATTAAAAAGAGTTCAAAGAACATTATTTCTCAAGTAATCATAGTATGCATATATTCTATGATGCTTATATTTGTATAAAAATGTGGAACATTCACACATTCAGTTATTTGAATTTGGTGTCTATTGAAAACAAAGCCAGAAAAATGTTAAAACTTTCAAAGTAGGCCACATATGTATAACAAATCGTGGTTAAAGTACCTTGCTTGGCAGATGGCTGAGAGAGAAATTACAAAGTGGTGTGGTGAGACATTTGATTTAAAAAAAAAAAAGCAATGATAAGCTGTTAGCTAATGCATTATTAATTGCTCTAAAATCTTCTTCTCACCAAAATATACTAGAAGATAAAATCTTTCTCACACAAATATATGCTAAAGCATTTTCCCTTATTGTACCCAAAGAGGGTAGTTTTTTTAAAGGCAGTAGATTAGAAATCTTTAATACTAGCCTATCATAAAGCATCTACAAGGAAATTTTGTCAGATTTTTACATGAAAATAATTCTAAGAAGTTCAAAGTAATGTTTACATAATTGAAATAAAAAGTAAATGCAATAGAGTTCTCTGCCTGAAATTTCTTTATCTTTAATGAAAAACAACAAAGATGGAAAGCAGAATGGGAATTTCCTTCCATTTTTTCACAATGCAGTTTTCACGCAACAAATTAACATTCTAATGATACGCTGTTCTTCTCCCAGGTAAACACAAATCTGAATTATATTCTCCAAATCTTCAACAACACAAAACCAGCCCAGCCTCAGGATGAAAGTCATGAATCTTTCAAAAACATAGAGCTCTATGGAAAAAAAGTGTAGATGTGTCTTCTGATAGTTCTTAGCATTCCTGGTCCCAGACACATTACAGATTTACATACCCTTTTTTTGATATCCCAAATGTTGACAGCTTTCCCTCGCTTTCCCCAACGTGCTCTGACTCTCACATCAATATAGTTGCAAATGTCTGTAAATTTGAGAAATTAGTCCTCTCAGACCTTGATCTCTTTAGGCAAAGTGAATTTATGCTTGTATTGAAAAAGTTGATCTGTTGGTTTTTTTTCCTAAGTTATGAACCTATACCCCTAAGTCATATATTATATTGTAAACCAGCGTACCCTCAATAAAAAGATAATACAATAAAAAAATAGATATGTCACTTATAAAATTTTCTAGGGCTAAAATAAGATACACTTTTCCATCAGAGAAATGATGTACATCAAATAGTTAATTTTTACCCAAGTGTATAGAAAATGCAGTTGCAGAATGTTCCCCTCAAAATCTGTGCAAGCTGTTAATTAAAGAAATGACTTCTAAATTCCTAGAAAACAGAAAATAAGTAGCTTGGTTGTATTTATGGGAAGTAAGTTCCAATAGAGAAATGCAGTTATTTTGTTCACTCCTCCATCCCTAGTCCAGGAAACAGTGATGACACATAGTAAGTGCTCAATAAATATTGAATAAATGGGTGGGAGGAAGAAAATGAAAAAATTGACTTGAAAGACTGTGTATCCAAGGAGCTGTTGCAAGTCTTGCTGATACTACATTTAAAACATGTCTTCATTCACTCACTTCCTCTGTATTTTAAGGTGATATACCAGAGGTTGAAGCTTTTTGATGTTTTCTAGTCATCCCTCTTAACATCTCTACCCAGGCTTATGTGTCGTTTCTTTTGCTTCACCATTCCTTCTGTAAAGAGGAAGAGGGATATGGTGTTGGTAGTTCACCCTTCTTATGGTAGCCTAGGGAGAAATGAGCTCAGCAGCCTTAGGAAAGATAGGGGATGTAAATTTTTAATGACTGGGCCCTTGGGTTGGTTAGGCAGATAAAATACAAAATGCCCAGTTAAATTTTTATTTCATGTAAACAATGAATACAAAAGTAAGTATATCTCAAAGATTGTGGAGTACACACTTATACTATAGAAGTACATCTACTATTAATTTGAAATTCAAACTTAAATATATGTGCTCTTATTTTTCTCCCTCTGATAATTTTATTCAGGTAACTCTCTCCTACTCTTCTTTTGGTAACGTATACACTAGCGTGACAGTGCATACTTTTTATAAAGTTATTTTCTGAGTTTCAAGATCTAAAGCAGGATAGTACCCTAGAGGAGAACTCCAAGGAAGCATCCACTTAAAAATAGGTTTGCAAAAGACAGAATTTCTCTCTGCTCCACATGCCATAACCTTGAGCTATTTCCCCAGCTTTTGATTCTAAAACATATCTGCTTTCTTATATATAATCACAAGTCTCATCTGACTGGAATGTTTTTATAATTAAGTTTATGTTTTTCTGTTAAAACCATCACTCATGCTAATTGTAAGTCTGAAAACAATGAGATAAATGCAATCATCTACAGTGTTCCTGCTCAATGTCTAGAAATTATTTACTTCATGATCTCCATTCATTCTTACAGCTAAAGTATAAAATAGTTCTTTTAAATAATCCACTTTTACTGAGGAGCTGAGTCCTAGGGCAAATTAGGGTTAAGTCAGCATCTTCAGGGACATTACAGGAAGAGACTTAGGGAGTATTAAAGAGGCTTCTGAGATAAGGGCAGTAAATTCTAAGAGGGGCTAACCAAAACACTCCAGAGGTGAGGTCAGAAAGTCCAGAAGTACTAAGTAAACAAGGACAGTAAAACTTGAGAGAATAAGACGGGAGGAAAGAGGAGAACTCTATGTAAGAGCTGGGAAAACAGGCACATCTGCCTGGAGGAGTATACCCATTAGGAGAAAAAGCTAATCACAAAGTAGGATGATGAGATTTTATAATAGAAATAAAAGGTTTAAATATCCCCTAGACACAGGACAATAGCAGCATCATTTGCTCCTCCTTGGCACTGCTGCCTTGGAATCTTTGCTTCTGTTCTTTTTCCTTTAAATAAAAGTTTCCTTGTTCTCTAAATAATATTTGCTACTCTCCATTTATTTATCTGAGAGTCTTTCTATGGCCTCATGAGACAAGTACCCAGGGTGGTTCAAGGGTTACCAGGGTAAAAAGCAATAGCAGCAACAGAACAGCAGTAAAGCATGCACCAGCTTCAGATCTTTAAACACAAAATAACTTTATAAAAAGTATGAAGCTGGTAAACAGAAGAGAGAAGGTCTAAACCAAGCTCTCTAACTCTAGAGTCCACTACACAGTGTTCCCTTGATGTTATCAGCATTTAGCTATATTTTATCCCAGACTCTTTTTCAAGGGCTATTTTTCACATTGTTAATCATAATATGTATTTTTTTTTTTCAAAATAAGGGACCTTTAAAAACATTTCTTTGAGTAGGTATAATTTTTTAAAGATTTTATTTATTGATGCATACAAAAGTTGGGGTACAGGCCAGAGGCACAGGGGGGTGAGAGGATTCACCAGAGATAGAGTGGAGAGCAGAACAGGCAGATCTACGGAAATACAATGCTGAGGGGAGTAATCGGGCAAGGCAAGAGAGGTCTGCTGTGCCATGTGGGTCCCCTCCCTGGCCAGGGATCAAACTTGTGTTGCAGTGGCTGCGGAAGCCCCACAGTGTGGCACTCAACCCCATGCACCACCAGGGAGGCCCAAATAGGTAATTTTTTTTCCATAAAATGTTCCAGCCTCTGTTAGGAAGTTTCCCTTGGCTACTCTGACTGCTCCTACTTAATAATGATACCATATTTTTTTTTTCTTCACAAAAACTACATGATCTCCCAGAAGTCATCATATGATGCACACAATCCCCCATACATGCACAGAGCTGAAGACAGAGCAATTGTCCTATTATTCCAAAGCCTCTAATTTGGTGCCTCATGAGAGTGGGAGGCTATTCAAACACATTCTCTGTAATTATCACAACTCCACAAGGTAAATATTATTATGTACATGTCAAAGATGAAGAAACAGTCTCAGGTTAACTTCACTCTCAGAACACAAAATTCCTTTGTGGAAATGAGAAAAAGGGACACTCTCTAGGGAGAAACAGCTTTGAACATCTGGCAAGTTATATCATTAACTGAATTCTCACTGGCTAAGCCTACTTGAGCAGTTCATAACCTGTGCAACCATACACAGCAGCTTGGCTCATTATGACACAACTGAAAAATAGCAAATGACATTTAAAGTCAAATAAAAACCAAAACCCTTTGCATCCATTATGCTGTGTGACTATAACAGGGTAATCCCCAGGAAAAGTGGAGGTTCCAGATTCCCTACTCAAGGTGGTACTAAGTAGGGAGTAGAGAAGACAGGGTAAAGGAGGGAAGGAGACCAAGGAGACCTGGAGGAGACACATGGAGCAGAGATATGTGAAGAAGTTGTTTGCTTCTCAGCTTTGGATTTGTACCAGAGACTTGATGGCATGGAAGGAGACACTTGAAGGAGAGAGATGTGGATGAAAGAACCACGAGGAGGCTGACAATGGCAGCCTTTCTCTTAATTTAGGTTTTGATTTTGCTTCCAGACCTACCTGGCCCCTTCTGCCCCTTTCCTATCACTCCCCACCAGAACATGTCTTAGACTTGTGGCAAGCTGTTAGACTTCACTAGTTCTGATTTGGTCCAACCTTGTTTGACAAAGAATTTCCCCAAAAAGGGTTGGATAACTTTGTGTGCTTAACTAGAAACTATTTTAACTATATCTTGCTTTTCTCATTATTACACACTAACTATATTAAAGTTATTTTCTGTTGACAGTCTTATGCACTAGAGTGCCCCGGCCTGTGGGGCAACAACGAGGGCACGCGGGAACCACCTAAGAGAATGAGACAAACAAGGAACACAAAGAACGGAGGCAAGACAGGATTCTGATCAAGCCTCCTCTTCTTTATTTAGGAACAGAGGTATATAGGCACTTAGGAGGGGAGGAAGAAAGGGGGAGGAGGAGAGTTTGGTTCAAAGTGATTGGCGGGGCAGGTGTTTGTTGGTAGGACGTCTCAGGGTGGGAGGACTGTGATCTTAGCACGGGCCCCCTTTAAATGGAGACCCTGCCTTTGTTCTTTTGGCACCCTGACCAGAAGGTGAGACCGGATTTTTTATTGTTATGACTCCCGACACTAGAGTATGTTTTGTCTTGATACAGTGGATGGCAGAACCTATTTATAGCAGGCAGGTTTGGGGGTCCCAAGGTAACCCTAACCCTATCCTATGAAATGATCTCTGAACTTTATTTCTTTCATTTCCATATAATACCTGAAAAATTAAGGTTTTTTGAAATATATCTTTGGATCTATTATATTAACGTTTCCCCTATAAATCTCCACAAGTCCACAACAACTGCTTGAGACTTAATGATAACACCTATGACAGCCGCATCTCCCACTTCTTTTCTAAGTTATACCGTTTTCAGTGCTTCAGGATAAAACCACCTTAGTATAAGGGTTCTCACATTAAATACTGATCAACTTTATTAGTCCCTGATTGAAAGTGTGGGTTTAACTTGTCTATTGAGGAAAACTTGAAAATCCAGTTGATTTTCATTCTTGTCATATCACTTGATAATTTAATTGTTCTTGGGTTTTATTTTTTAATTTAAGTGCCTCTTACATTGGAGCCATATGTAAATAAAGAGACCTATGTAAATGGATAAGTCACCATCTGTAAGGTAGGCTATGACCAGACCTGCCTGAGGAAATACTGAATGTGTTGAATCAAGCAGCAATAAATCAATTAGCTAATGATGACAGTGGTATGTAATGAAAAAGCAAGGGAATTTGTCTCTATCTGGACTTTAGGTTAAAAGGCATAAATATAAGCTTTTCCTAGGTCACAGGCTCACCTAAAATTATAGGTAGATTCTAAACTCTTGGTGAATTCTTGAAGTTTAGCCATGAGAAACTAAACAAAAATGTAGAAGTCACATCCACTTGTGCAATCATTTACCTTTGATCTTACATTTATACAGAAATTCTTCGGATAACATCTTTGCAAGTGAACTGCAAAATTAATTGACTCGGCAAAGATTCAACTGTTACTTTCACCAATACTGAAATTTGATTCAGTGTTTTGGTTCTGCCTGTAACACAGTATTTTACATTTTTTGTACATCAAGTGTATTCTGTTTGTTTATTCTCACTGAAGTATGGTAAAAATGATGTATAAATATACTTATGAAACAGATAACAAAATGGGCAAAAAGAATCATAATGACATTTTAGAGGTAAAAGGTACTTACAACTTTCCAGTCAATTTTTAAAATACATGAACAGTGCCACCCCTAGGTTTGGGTGGGGAGGAATAGCTGACAAAATAATGAAGCTAACTAGGGGGAAGAAACAGATAAACTATGAAGAAAAACCAATCAGGCTGACATCAGCCTCCTCTAAAGAAGTACTGTGGGCAAGAGGAGAATGGAATAACATTTAACTCCTAGTCAACAAAAGCCAACCAAGAATACTTTACCCCACAAAACTCTCATTCCTCCATGAAGGAAAAATAAAAACCTCTCAGACAAAGAGAATCTCCAGAAATTCATTATGACTAAATCCCCACTCCAAAAAATATTACAAGAAGCCCTAAAGCCAAAATCAACAGAAGAAAGAATGGGAAGAACAGAAAAAAGTTAAGGAATAGAATCACAAAAAGACAACCAAATGGAAAATATAGACATCAGTGTATCAATGTTAATCCTAAATGTAAATGGAGTAACCTCATCAATCAAAAGACACAGAGTAGCAAACTGGATTAAAAAACAAAATCCAACCTTCTGCTGTCTCTAGGAAACACATTTAACTACAAAAGATAAACACAGACTGAAAGTTAAGGGTTGGAAAACAATTGCACAAGAAAATGCACCAAAAAAGAAGACAGGACAGCTATATTTATATTAGAAAAATAGACTTGAAACTAAATAAGGTAAAAAGAGACATAAATGGTCACTACATTACGATTAAGGGAACAATACATCAGGAAGATATAACATTCATCAACATATACTCACCAAATGAAGGAGCAACCTATATCAGAAAATTATTATCATGTCTGAAAACAGACATTAGAGAAAACACCTATGTAGTAGAAGACTTCAACACCCCACTCTCACCAATGGACAGATCAACAAGACAAAAAATAATAAACGAGGACACTAGAGCCCTAAATAAGTACCTAGATCTCTTGGGCTTAACAGGCATCTGTAGAACACTGCACACACACAAAAAAATCCAAGCACACATTTTTCTCAAGTACACACACATCATCCTCCAGGCTAGATCACATATTGGGACACAAGACAAACTTTAACAGATGCATTAATATAAAAATAATACCGACTATCTTATCTTCTCTGATCATAAAGGCATCAAACTAGAAATAATCCTTGAAAAGAAAGAAAGGGACTCTCCCACTTCATGGAGATTGAAACCCACACTATTGGAGGAACACTTGAAATAGAATAACTGAACAAAGTATAAACATTGAAATTGAAACAGTAATTAAACCCTCCCCCAAAATAAAAGCCCAGAACCAGAAGGCTTCACAACTGAATTCTACCAAATGTTCAGAAATAAACTAGTGCTTATCCTACAGAAACTCTTACAAAAAATTGAGATGAAAGGAATACTACCAAATACATTGTACAAAGTCAACATTACAATAATACAAAAACCAAAAATACCACGAAAAAAGAAATCTATAGCCATTCTCCCTTCTAAACATTCAGGCAAAAATTCTCAATAAAATATAAAATACTAGACAACTGAATCCACAATGCATCAAAAGGATAATACACCATGACCAAGTAGGATTTATTCCAGGGGCACAAGGATGGGTCAACATCTGAAAATCATTTAATGTAATCCAACACATCAACAAAAAGAAAAATAAAAACCATATGATCATATTCAATAGAGGCTGAGAAAGCATTTGACAAAGTTCAAAATCCATTTATGATGAAGACCCTGAAATTTCTTGGGTTAGAAGGAACATACCTTACCATAATAAAAGCCATTTATGAAAAACCTTTCAAGGCCAATATTACCCTCAATGCTAAAAACCTGAAAGCCTTTCCTTTAAGATCAGGAACAAGGCAAGGATTCCACTCTTGCCACGCTTTTCAATATAATACTGGAAGTCCTAGCCAGAGCAATAAGAAAAGAGAAAGACACACAAGGAATCAAAATTGGGAAAGAAGAACTAAACTTATCACTATTTGCAGATGATATGGTAATATACATAAAGAACACTAAAAACTCCACAGAAAAACTAATTAAAATAATAAACCAATTTAGTAAAGTAGCAGGATACAAAATCAACACACAAAAATCAGTAGTCTTCCTATATGCAAATAATCAATCTGAAGAAAGATATTAAGAAAACCATCCCACTTATAAGTAAAAAAAATAAAAAATAAAAAATCTAGGAATAAAACCTTACAAAGGAGGTTAGTGACCTAAACAAAGAAAACTTACAAAAAATTGCTAAAAGAAATAGAAGACACAAAGATATGGAAAGACAGCCCTTGCTCATGGATCGGAAGAATTAACATTATTAAAATGCTATCCTATCAAAGCAATTTATGGATTCAATGCAATCCTGATAAAAATTTTAATGACATTCTTCAAAGAAATAGAACAAATATTAATGAAATTCATATGAATAGTGCAAAAAAAAAACTTGAATGTCAAAACTCTCCTGACTAAAAGAGAGAAGAATAGGGGAATTATATCTCCAGGCTTTATTTTTATTTAAGATTTCTTTATTTATGTATGCAAGAACTTGGGTGTAGGCCTGAGGTTCAGAAGGTAAAAGGATACACCAGAGACAAAGCAGAGAACAGAACAAGTGGGTCTAATGAAATACACTCCTGCAGGGCAGTGCGCAAATCAGGAGAGATCTGCTGTACCATGTGGGTTAGCTCCCTGGTCGGGGATCAAACTTGTGCTACAGTCACTGGTAATAGCTTGACAGCACTGTGTCTTTAACCCCTGTGCCACCAGGGAGGCCTCCCCCCAAACTTTATACTACAAAGCCACAATAATAAAAATAGCATGGTACTGGAACAAAATCAGACACACAGACCAATGAAACCTAACTGAAAGCCCAGAAATAAAACTACACATACATGGTCAACTGAGATCTGATAAAGGAGCAAAGACCATACACTAAAATAAGAATAGACTCTTCAATAAACGGTGCTGGTAAAACTGGACAGCCACATGCAAAAGAAAGAAACTATACTATTATCTCACACCATACACAAAAACCAACTCAAAATGTATGAAAGAACTGAAGACCTGAAACCATAAAATAAATAAAAGAAAATATAGGCAAAACACTACATGACATACATCTCAGTAACATCTTTAAAGACTCATCCCCCAAAAGCAAAGTGAAGGAAAAGATAAACAGCTGGGATCACATCAAAATAAAGTGCTTCTGTACAGCAAGAGACATTAACCAAAACAAAAAGACACCCTACTGATTGGGAGAAAAGTTTTGCACACAAAACAACTGATAAGGTCATGATCACAAAGATCTACAAAAAGCTCACAGCACTCAACAAAACAAAGTAAACGATTCAGTCAAAAAATGGGCAGAAGAGCCAAATTAAACACATTTCTCCAAAGAGGAAATGCAAATGGCCAACAAAAATATGAAGTGTTCAACATCATTTATAATCAGGGAGATGCAAATCAAAACCACAATGAGATACAACCTTACACCAGGAGAATGGCATATATTAAAAAGACTAGCAACACAAATGTTGGAGAAGATTTGAAGAAAAAAGAACACTCCTATACTGCTGACGGAAATTCAAACTGGTCCAACCACTGTGGAAAGCTATGTTGAGATTTTTCAAACTAATGAAAATGGTGCTACATATGACCCAGGAATTCCACTCCTAGGAATATACTCAAAGCACACAAAAACATTTATTCAAAAGGATATCTGCACCCCTGTATTTATTGCAGCACTATATACAATAGCTAAGATATGGAAACAACCCAAAGCCCCAAAATAGATAACTGTATCAAGAAGATGTGGTATATATACACAATGGAGTATTATTCAAGAACCAAAAACGATAAACTCATGTCATTCTCAGCTACATGGATGGAGCTGGAAGGGATTATGCCCAGTGAAATGTCAGAAGGAAAAAGAAAAATATTAATGGTTTCACTTACAGCAGTTATATAGGGGAACCAAATGAGGGAATCAAGAAAAAATAATAAATAATAAATAAAAAGAAAAAAATTAACAGGCAACTATAAATCAGAGACATTCTGCATGGAAGAGAGAGGGATCAAAACGGACAGGAAGAGCACAAAGGACTATGGGATGGTACACAGGTGAACTGGTAGTGGGAATTTTATGTGGACTATACCTAAGAGGAGAAAATAAATAGTGATGTAAACGTGTATATATATATATATATATATAAATTTAAAAGAAAATAAAATATGTAGCCTGAACTAATACTACATTTAACATAAGTGAGAAATCACTCAAAATCATTATGTCAGCACCATTCAAAAAGCCCAGTGCTATTCAATCTGTTGAAAGAAACAGCATGCTGGCTGGAAGGAACAATCAACTTTCTAGGCCTTGATGCCAACATAAATGTGCCCCTTACACAACTATAGATGCCAGTTCAGGAGCTTACTGGGACATCTGCCAAGGTCCTGCATAGAGTTAAAGTTCAGAGAGCATTCAAAGTAGATTTTCAGAGTGGAACCCAAACTGGCCCTAGTTTGTGGCAACTTCCTGGACACTGCTGAGCAAAGGCTTAAAATTTTCAAGAAAGGTGCTCAAAAATTAAATGAATCTATAGGGAATACTAAAACAATGAAACTATGCTTAAATGATGGTCACTGTCCCTAAAAGGTCTGCAAGAGAAGTAGTGTCACATTTCAGGTCTTCCTACATCCATTCTCTGTACCTGCTAGTGACTAGTCCACAAACACCTTAACCTTGAAAGATCTCTAGAGTTCATTTACCAATCCAAAAATTTGCTTCCTAGTTGTAATATCTTCAGTAACATTCTTCTATCATATACTTAAATGCTTCCAGTTATGGGAAACTTACAACTTTCTAATACAATACTTGCTCTCTAAAGGATGAGTCAAAGGGGTCTACCTGGTGGCTCAAGGGTTTAAGCACTGCACTGTGAAGCATCCCCAGCCAGGGAGGTGACCCACATGGCGCAGCAGATCTCTCCTGCCTCACCCACAGCTCCCCTCAGCAGTTTACTTCAGTCAGTCTACCTGTTCTGTTCCCCACTCTGTCTCTGGTGAATCCTCTCACCTCCCATACCTCTTGCTTGTGCCCCAGTTCTTACATGCATAAACAATAAAAGAAATCTTAAAAAATTTTTTTAGAAGGATGAGTCAAAGAAGGTATCATTAAAATATGTGTTCCCATGGTTCCTTCTAATATTTGGGAGCAATACTAAGACTTTTGTAGTCTCTTCTTTCCTAGGTTACCGATCCTGCTTACTTAGGCTACATGATATTTTTGTGTTGTTTAACCTTTCCAGAGTTTTGAGTTTTCTCTCGTAAGGCCCTTTTAAAACATGAGCAGACTTAGTGCATTAAAACCTGAACTTTTTATCTTCAAAGAACTTATCAGGATTTTCTTATTATGCAGTTCTTGTCATTTCATCAGTTACTCTATCTGACCAAAAGAAAACATTTGTATGCCTTAGTTTTTAATACCCCCATAGGATTTCTTTATTTTCTAAATGGAACATTAGTAATTCAGAGCTATGTATCTCTGACAAACTTTATACAGCAACTGATAAAGAAACAAATTTGTTTGTTCTAGATCTAGAAGAAATACTCAACATTATAGAAAAACTATATAGACAACTAAATGTACCTAAAACGACATTGATAGAGGATAAAGAAAAATAATACTCACTTAATATCCTGATTATATCATAAGAAAGACTCCTCCACTGACACCTAAGTAAGCCAGTTATATAAAACACATTTTAAGGCTAAAAAAGCTGAATTTTGTCAAGCAGTGCCTAAAACAATTATAAAATAAGCACATATGGTTTCTCTTAAGTCATTTTCTTTCTAACAGCTGCGAATGAAATCCCAACAGAGTTCACTCCAGGCAAATATGCTTAAATACTGAAATCAAATTCAATATAGGTACATTTTTGTCTGAAGGTCATGGGAAAAAATATTTATGAAGTTACACACTTCATGCGGTTAGTTCCTTTCTACTTTTTCACTAACGAGTCCTTACTTGATCCGACCTTCGCCATGGCATCAGAAAATAAAAATTATAGTTCACTGCATTGATCCCAACCTGCCTTTGGCTATCACAGGGAGATTAAATATTATCAAAAAGTTAAATGCTCCATAGAGAGTTCTTACAGTATGTAACAAAGTTTACCAGATTGAGTTAGATTCTACCTGCTGGAAGTTTTAGTGAACTAAAATTTCTTTGATGTACTAATTTGAGAAAATGAAAAACCCAATTTTTTTTTTTAAAGAAGTTGGCCATCTTTTTTATTCTATTTAGTTTCTACAGTTTCACATGTACTACAGAATGACTATAATTAAAGGTTCTTGAATGAGAATGCTCAGGTTCACTTCTAGCTCCCCTACATATTAGCTCTGTAACTTTGGGAAATCACATGAAAGTGGTAAGGACTATCTAACAATGATTTGTGATACACTTTACATTTCAGGAGATGCTTTGGCAATTGTGAGTATATTAGTTCTCAGAGTAACTTTCTCAAACCTGTATTTGAGATCTACTATGTGTTGGATATAATACACTGAAAAAAATGGACACAGACAGTACTTTCATAGTGACTCATCTGTCAGGGAGGACAATGGCATGAAAATAAAGTAATACATAAGATTATTGCAGGTAACAGTAATTATTAAGAAGTCAGTAAAATTAGGTAATGAGTCAGGTATATACAGGATAGTTAACACAGATGTCCTATGAAAACTGAAGATGAGAATTTGAAAATATGGGCCTCCCTGGTAGCATGGGTGGTTAAGCACTGTACTATGAAGAATCAGCAGCCACTGCAGCATGAGTTTGATCCCTGGCCAAAGAGGTGACCCACATGGCGCAAACCTCTCCTGCTTCACCCACTTCTCCCCTCAACAGTGTATTTCAGTCAATCTGCCTGTTCTGCTCCCCACTCTGTCTCTGGTGGACCCTCTCATCTCCCACACCTCTGGCCTGTACCCCAGTTCTTGTATGCATAAATAAATAAATCTTTTAAAAAATAGAGAATCTGAATATAGAGAGGAAGTCAATTTAAAGAACTGACGCAGATGGGGGTGTGGTAGGGGAGAGAAAGGTAAGGAGATTTTTCTACATAGATTTCCTAAAGTAGTAGGTAGGTTTCAGACCAGACAAACGTTAGCCAACGTTAAATATGTTTAGTTTCTTTTGCATCAATTATACCTTAAAAAAGCTGTAAAAAAAAAAATCAGTTAAAATAACAGCAAGGATAGGGGAGGAGATGGGAAGGTAGTCAGTGAGCCAAGACCAGAATCTTTTGTATGATGCAAGTTCATAATCACTAAGAGATCTTTCCAAGGTCACTCAAAAACCAGAACTACAAGTCTGGATTAGATCTCATTCTAAATATATTGCTCTTTTCCTTTACAAGGCATCTTGCTTGATAATGCAGACTTCTGGATAGAACCCAGCAAAAAAAAAAAAAAAAAAGATGTTCATTTTAGAATATCTTTGTAGAAAAGCATTTATATCTTCTGCAAAGACAAAGTAGTTACTCTTACTATTATTATCAGTAGTTATTGAGTACTTATAGGAAAGTACATACATACTTAACTAAATATACTCTACATTAAAAAGTCACTTACTATACCAACAATGCTACCATGATAATTCCTTTAAAATTTTTTTGACTGTTTTTTTTTTTTAATTGCACATTATCCAGAGGTATAAGATCCCAGCTCCTCAGGTGCAATGTCATTGGACCATACCTACCACCAAGGTTCCCACAATCATCTGACATTTAGATAGAAACTATTTAGAAACCAAAAGAAACACATCTAATAAATGGCAAGCTTAACATAGGAATGGCATTTCCTGTAATGGACATTTTAATGTTAGTCACCTTAATTGGAGAATGGAAGAATATAAATATTCTTTTCATTAGATATCAACCAGGCATGTTTTTCAAACTTCCTTCTTAACTGTTTGAGAGCTTTTAGGAATAACATTTTATATTAGTGATAGACCCTGCCTTAGAAAAGTTCCATGTTTAGCCATGTTATGATTAACGCAAAGATTGCTAGGCTTGCTCTTACCAAGAGGTCTTTGTTTATCTGACGTTAAAAATGGTTAGGCAGGCACCTTATTTTTCAAGCATGAACAATTATATTTTTAAAATGGTTCATATTGCTGAGGTTATGCGCATCAGAAATTTTAAGTGTGTGTTTGTAGGCAAGGGGGGAGGGGTGCACCCATTAGTGAGGTTTATCATGTAGTAAGTAGATGAAATCAGTCTGGATAAACCACTTATAAATTTATTGCCTTCCCTTTGATCCCCTTGTTTAAATAAATAAATAGAATGTGAATGCATAAGATAAACACAAAATATGCTACTGCTTTCACATTTTGCAACATAATTATTAAAGTTATAGGCCCGGGCCCTCCCTGGTGGTGCAGTTAAGCAACGCACTGTGAAGCAAACCACTGCAGCATGAGTCCGATCCGATACCTTCATGAGTCCCATCCGATCCTGGCCGCTGGCTGGGGAGGTGACCCACATGCCGCAGCAGACCTCTCCTGCCTCGCCGGCTGCTCCCCTCAGCAGTGTGTTTTAGTCTATCTGCCTGTGCTTTTCCCCACTCTGTCTGGTGGATTCTCTCACCCCCCGCACCTCTGGCCTGTACCCCAACTCTTGTATGCATAAATAAATAAATCTTTAAAAAAAAAAGTTATAGGCCCTGGGGTCAGATCATCAAGATCCAAATTCTAGTCCTCCTATATAAAAACTCCTTTACTTTAGGCAAATACTAAACCACATCTTTGGTTTCATTTCCACATCTTTAACTGAAAATAATTATACACATAAATTGTTACACCACTCAAAAGAATAAATATTATACATATAAACATGTTGAATAGGTTCTGACAAAGCCATGTATAAACTCCAGAACATTAGGTATGATTATAATTTTTATAACTATTATTATCTTATATAATACTGTGTTTTCTAGTAATCATAAGGCTGACTTAAAATAATTACTTTTTACTATAGTAAATATTATGGGAAGTGTGTCAACTTCCAGATAAGTACAGTGCCTTTCTTTTACTTACACAATAGATCTAAGAATGCCTCTTTCCTTCCTATACTATTCAAATAGTAGAGCATTCTATTCGAAACAGAAAGAGGGCTTTTACATTTCATTATGGACTACACTTCCTGAAGCTTTTCACTACCTACAAAATGAAGACAGCGTTTTTTTAGGCCACATTAACTCCTGATGTAAAGGCATCAGAACTTTTTATCTGTTCGCAGTTTTTAGCAAAATCCTACTGTGAATTGATTATGTGCCAGACACTGTTCTGAACTCAAATCACAAAAAATATGTGATACAGGTCCCTATGCTTTGCAAAATTCCATTTCCCTGCCCTCCTCCCTTTCCCAGTAATTTCATTTTTCTATTGCTCTCTTTTAGTCTATCTGAAAATTAACAAAAAATAAGAGACCTATAAATCAGTCTTGTCAGGAGAAGGGAGCAAAAATTTCTTATAAATTGTTTAGATTAAGTTCTTGGTTTCTCACTGTAAGTATATGGCAATGGTAGTATCCAATATGATTTCCACCAATCTTACTAAAGGCAAAAGATCTGTAGAACACAGTCTGTTCAATGTACTTGCAGAACTCTTATACAATAAAATTTTATCAAAAGCTGATATTTGATCTAACAGTGATAAAGAAAACTTCACAATTGTATCAAGAACTCGTGAAAACGTAAAGGTGGCTGCAGTTTTCTCATGATTGATTAGCAGAATGTGTGACAAGCACTAAAACAAAAATGTTCAACAAAATTAGCACACACATATATTGAATTTCAACACTATGAAGTATTCTCTTCTTAAACCAAAAATCAGTGAATACTGAATTTGCTTAAGAAAAATAAATGCAGAGATAAAATGGGAAAATACATTGAAAATAATTTTCTTGTGAAAATGTATATATAATGACAAATCTTTTGATTCTTCTCAAAGCCCATTGGTTTTCAAATAAAACAGGACTTGAACTTTTAAAAAATGCAGTATGATTTGAACCCTGCAAAGAGATTAATGCTTTGTTTTATAGGTTGGGCCTCAGGCTTGTCTGAACTCTTTAAATTCAGTGGGCAAAAAGTCCAGAGAACTGACAGCTCCCCAAGGCCTTCCCAGGAGTGCAGAGAGCTCATAGTATATAAAAGCAACCTCTGATAAACATAAATATTGCTATGAGGATACGGACAAATTCCACCCCCCCCCCCCCATTTAATGAAAAGTTGCCAAGTGAAATGGTATTTCTAGAAATGGCACAAATGAGCCACTGTGGGGATGTAATAAACAGGATCAGGACAACCTTTTTTATGTAAAAACAGAAAGCATCACATTTGTAGGCGCTATTGGACTGATAAGCTTCTCTCAAGTATATACGCACCTTGTTTTTAGCAAGGCAGTGAAAGTATCAATTCAAGAACATCAATCAAGTATATGGTTTAAAAATCAGATACTTTGGGGGCCTCCCTGGTGGTGCAAGGGGTTAAGCAATGCACTGTGAAACATCTGCAGCCACTGTAGCAGGAGTTCAATTTGCCGACAGGGAGGTGACCTACATGGTGCAGCAGACTTCTGCCACCTGCTGCTCCCCTCAACAGTGTACTTCCGTCAGTCTACCTGTTCTGTTCTCCATGCTGTCTCTGGTGAATCCTCTCACGCCCAACACTTCCGGTCTATACCCCAGATATTGTATGCATAAATAAATAAATCTTAAAAAAATAAAATTCAGATACTTTGGAAACACACAGTTTCCCCTTCACTACAGGGGGAAAGCTTCCATTTATCTTGAACATTTGTGAAGCTCACAAAGGTGTAACATAGAAGTGTGATTTTTTACTTAAATCCTTTATGAACTTGGCTGGGGGGTTGGGGTGGAATGCACAGACTTACAGACTTGCAAGAGAAAGAAAGCCAGGAATTCTATTTTTTTTAAGATTTATTTATTTATGCATACAAGAGCTGGGGTATAGGCCAGAGTTGCGGGAGGTGAGAGGATTCACCAAAGACAGAGTGCGGAGAGAACAGATAGACTGACCGAAACACACTGCTGAGGGGAGCAGCAGGCAAGACAGGAGAGGTCTGTTGTGCCATGTGTGTCAGCTCCATGGCTGGGGATCAAACTCATGTTGCAGTGGCTTCCAATATCCTGATATTGCTAAGACCCAACCCCTTGTGCCACCAGGGAAGCACAGGCCAGGAATTCTAAGAGCAGAATTCAGCTACACTTCTTGTTATAAACGATAAACTAAGGTCCTAGAATCTAAAAGCAATGGCCCATGTCATAAATAGGATACCAGTGTGGTCACAACTAAAATTTTGGTTAAATAATTACTTTTTAAAATTATTCTGATCAACTATTTTCAATCAGATCATTTAACAGAAGTTGAAAATGGTTATGGGCTTAGTCCTCACTTGGGTCAGAAGACTCACTTTTGTTCTTGTAAGTTAACATCCCAGGCTCACCTCTCAGGTTAGTTATGTAAGGACAAGAAGTCTGTTCTGATTATTCTACTCTATTCCAAGACAGTTGCATGCATTCTGAAACTCCAGCTGTTATGCAAATAAGCATGGTTTGTGACAGGGATAATGGCCCAGAGAAGGCATATAGAATTCCACAAATTCTTCAGTGTTGTTAGAAAACTTTGTGCAAAGACTGTATATGAAAAATAGAGTAGTTTTATTTACCCAGTGTTAACCTATTTGAGATAAAAGCCTCCATGGAGCTTATCTAAACCATTATGAGTTCCACAGACTGATTTAAGAACTTCTTTTTTCTAGCAAATAAACACAACATGAACAAATACAGCAACAAAAATCACAACTCTATCCTAAATCAAACAAATATATCATTCTAGTTCTCTGACTTACTGAAAACAAGAGGACCTCACAGGAGTCTGGATTTAGAAAGATTTTCTTTGTAGTCTGACAAGAAGTGTTTTCCTACTGATAATCAGGTTTAAGGGAAAAGTGCTGCTGGGTAGCTGAGCTCAAGATTAAATGGATCAGGATCAGATAAAAATTTCAAAATGACTTTTTTTCTGTTCCATTTGATCTTTCCTCTGAAAATATCTGACTTAAGAACAAGAATATTTCAAATGTACTATTTTTAAGGAACATAGACAAGTGATAATCACAGGGGTGTTAACATCTGTTTACTTCCAAACACAGAGAGAGAGAGATAGGTTCTTACTCTAATTGTTACCAAGTTTTTTTTTTTTTCATCAATTATATTACCAGGGTCATAAGATAAAATTCCTGAAGATGTTTGATAATTACATTTACTCAGACATCATGGAAAATTAGCATTGTTCCTACATTTTGAGGAACTAAGCAAGAATGTAGATAAATTAAAATCTCGATTATACTTTCATCATAAAAGTTTTAACACCTGAAAAGGTAATGTGGTATGCACTTATATTAAACTTACATTTTAAAAACAAATTAACAATGAGAAAAGATTTTAAAAAGATTTTGAATATTTTCAAAGGTAGTTATTCTACTTTATAATCTGCATGCATTTGATAATAGATGCATTTCTCCATTTAACCAAAGACAACACAGTGACCTCTGACACTGTGACACCTGTGAACTATGACTCAAGACACTAAAGGCAATTGACACACTTCCCCAGTAGATATGCTGATGATCTAAGATGATGATTCACATCAATTCAAAGCTTACAGAGTCAACTATAAAATTCTGTCAACACACAAAGCGCAGCAGATCAAAAACTTCATGAAGTGCTTAAAATTATTTCTTGAACCTGGGGAGAAAATGTTTTAGAACTCATTTTTAACATATTTATTATACTTTGTACCACTTCTCTATCGAAATGGGAATCCCACGTGTAAAATTGGGTTTGTGTTGTTATTTGCAACCCATTACACGTTGTAAAGTATCATAGTAAACATTGTACAATCTGTCCTAATAAACTATCTTGGTAATGGAAAAGGAGTATCACTAGAGGTGGGGAAACAACTGCAAAGTTAAAGCAGTACTTGCCCTTTTTGTTAGGCCTCTAGAGCAATCATCAAAGACAAGCTCCTATTTATGGAGAAATCCATATCAGCTTTGTTTCCTTGATACTTCTTATCTCTAGTGTCATACTGCCAACCAGGAAATTCTTGCATGGGTGCATGTTTACTAACCCAGTTGAAGAAACCTCTGCTGGTAGAGGTTTCTCCCAAATCTATTACTTGTATTTTTGTGGTATTTTGTCCTGTAAATATCCCTCTCACTGAAGCTTCATAGAGAAACATCTCGGGATCAAATGGGGACAAACAAAGGTAGAATCATATCTCCTTTCTTCTTAATATTAGTAAACTGTTTGTAAAAATTAAATATTCTTCCATGAAAAACAATAATATTTATATTACTCCCCAAACCGCTAATGAATTTCCTAAAGTGTAAGCAAAACAAAGTACAATGCCCTTTGTCATTAAGAAGTAAAGGAATCAAATATCACCTCCTGATCACTAAACAAATGAGTCTGCATGTCCACAGTTTAACAGAGCAGAAAAATATTCAGTAGAAAATATACTTGACAGAGAAATATACAGAAAATTTTATGACAAAATACAAGGAAGTCTTTTATCTTATGTCTGCGTCTTATGCCATAATCTTGTATATAGATAATCCCAAAGAATTATATATATATATGATGAATGCAACAAAATTACAAAAGACCAATACAAAAAAAAATCTGCATTTTTATATACTGGAAACGAAAATGCCAAAAATGAAATTATCAAAATATTCCATTTAAAACAAAATGATAATAAAATATTTAGGAGACAATGTATTAAAGGTATGTATTATGTATAAAAATTTACAAAACATAGTCTGGAAGAATTAAAGAAGACCTAAATAAAAGTCATACAATTTCACTAATTAGGAGACTTGGAAGACTTAATACAAGCTGGCGTACTCCCCCAGTTAGGAACTTATGAGCACTCTAACAAATTACCACAAACTAATGGTTTACAAACTACCCACTTATTAATTCACAGATCTTTTATACAGAACATGTATAACTTTTACAGACCACCTGCATTCCCTGGGATATGGTCCTCTCCATGTGCCATTTTTTTCATGTCTGATTTTTTACTTTTATTGATAAAAATTAACACTACTGTATAGGCTTCAAATGTATAGGATAACATATTTTCATATCCACAACCAAGGTACTGACAGTCCTCCACCATAGTCCACTGGGACCCTTTCCCTTATGCTCTCCTCCCTTCTCTTCCCCTTTGGTATGATCAATTTTGCAGTCAGATTTACTTTTATGTTTTATTTTTGGTTTGTTTGTGTCTGGTTGTGTTTGGTTTATTTTTGGTGTGTTTGTATCTGATCCCTTGTTGTTTCTCTATATTTGACATGAGCGTAACAATTTGGTGTTTATTTCTCCTTTTGGCTTATTTTGCTTCCCCTCCTATTCCTTCCATATTGTCACAAATGGGAAGAGTTCATCTTTTTACAAATATGCATTTCACTAGTATTCCACTTCTTCCTGATCCATTCATCTATCCTTGGGCACTTAGGTTGTTCCCATAACTTGGCTAATGTAAATAGTGCTGTAATGAACATATGAGTATGATCTCCCCCACCTTCCTATGGAGTATTCTTGCATTCGTCAGATAGATGTCAAAAACTAGGATTCTAGATCATACGGTAAGTCTATTTTTAATGATTAGATGTACCCCCATACTGTTTTCCACAGGAATTAGACCACTCTACATTCTCATCAGTATTGTATAAGGGTTCCTTATTCTACACATCCTCACCAACACTTATATTTCTGGTCTTTTGTTATGGGCTGTTCTCACAGATGTGAGGTGGATTTCATTGTGGTTTTGATTTGTGTTTCCCTGATGAAAAGTGATGATCATTTTTTCAGTTGCTTGTTGGCCATCTATATGTATTTTTTGGAGATGTGTCCATTTAGCAATTCTGCCCATTTTTTGACTGGATTATTTTTGGTTCTTCTTGAGTTATATGAGTTCTTCATAAATTTTGAATATTAGCCCTTTGTCAAATGTAGGATATACAAATACTTCTCCCATCTAGTAGGATGTCTTTTCATCTCATTTCAGTGACATTCAATTCTCTTACAAGAACACCTGTGGTTACATAAAGCCCACCCAGCAAACAAGAATAATCTCAGCTCAGAATCCTCAAATTACATCTGCAAAGTTCTTTTGCCAATTAAGGTCACAGTCACAGTTTGCAGGAGTTGGGACATGGAATTTAGGAATCATTATTCTGCTACTTTTAAAATTAATCTTCAGTCTTAATGTATTCTGCATCAAAATCTTGTCTGCTGTGATAATACCTATCAATGTGAGTTCTTGGATTTTCATAGTTGCTATTTATTTGACCTCAGTGTGTGAGGTTGCCTCATAGCAATACTGTAAAACAAAATATAACAATAATTTATGAGATTTTGGAAAGGTAATGAATATGCCAAAACAAAATTTCCTTACACATTTTATCACAGTGTGAGTAGGGACTAATTTATATAAAGAGTTTGGTAAAACCCCATTATGTTTTCACTACAGAGGAGTTATTTATACATATTGGTCATTAAACAATGACCTAATGTTTTGTCCTTCAACAGAATGGGGTATGAAAATTTAAAAGCAATGCTATCATCATTTAATTTCAGTATTTCAAACTTTAAATGAACAATTATAATTCTGACCCAGTGATTAAACTTCAGTTCAGTTTCTCTTTAATGGAAATTTTATTAACTGTCATCATAGACTCAAATCCTACTCCATAAAATTATCCAATATCTTTTCTCAAATACTTATTTAAAATTCCAGCTAGAGAAAAATGCATTCAGATACAAATAGATATTAGAAAAACAGTACTTTTTTTCCAGTTTTGTTTTGTTTTTTACCTAAATTAAAATATTTGAACCAAATGATGACTATTTAAAGTATGAGAAGAATTGAGTCTTTGGAGTTAAGCTATATTTTAGATATATAATTTGCATAATGCACCTTTCCTAACACATCAAGAATAATTTTAAAAATATATTTGAAAACTAAGTGAGTGCAAAGCACACTTGATACTGTTTCACTTCATGAGAAGAATATAGTTTTTCATATTTGACTACAACATTAAACACTATTCCCATAGGGTTATTCTTGAGACATGTTAATTTGCAATAGGGAGTGATGCTTTGGCAGGAACACTCTGGTATGTCACACAAAGACCTTTTATCTCAGGTCCTCCCTATGGCATTTATTTAGCACTCATTAAACTGACATTTACTAGTGTCTTTCTAAGTGTCTAGCATTGTGTTAGGCACTGGAGTAGAGGGGTGATAGCAAGCAAAGATGGTAAGGGAGAAAACTAGGAGTAAATAGAAGAAAGAATGAGGCCACTGCTAGGGAATGAAGTAACAGGGTAGCCAGGAAAAAGAAATACTATTCCCTCTTCATTTCTACTCCTAGTGAGAGCAGCAACAACAAAAGGTATCAGAAACCTTAAGGTTAACACTCATATTGTGTATCACTTTATTCATGTTAGAAAAGATTTCTATAATATGTAGATATATTTGTTTGCATTTGCTCAAGAAACATTACAAGCATAATAAATCCCTAGAACTATACATTTATTATTTCTATGGTATATGCAAATAAGATAAAAAGCAGGACTTTTCTATATAACCATTTTTTATATAATTTTGATTCTTGAGTCATGATTAAATTATTTTTAAAAATATCAATTTGTAAGGACACATAAATAAGGGATAGCATGTTGGAATCTTGATGAAATCACAATTGTGACAGTAGTTACTTAGAAATGAAATTATTATTTCTTTCAGTATGTCTTAACACATACCCCACAACCATCCAACCTCTGGGTGGCAATATTTGGAAAGCAGTAACAGCAACCATATATTCAGGGTAGCCTCCGTGCCAGCCACAAAATAGTGTTTTGCTTAAGATACTCAGGAAATTTAAAATACTCTTATTAACTGCTTTTTTTTTCAGGTGAGGAAAAAAGTAGAAGAGAATGTATCAGCCCCCATTGGTTCACTCTAGGGTGCCTAAGTTGCTGGTACTCAGATTGCCTTTCTCTAAATAGAATGAACTGACACAAGAAGAATATTCTAATAGAGTCAGTGTCTTCTTCCCATAAGGAACATTCCCAGGGGCCTTGAGTGCTTTTCCCAGAAACACCTATAAACAGTTGGCCCCCGATTCTAGTCTTCTAGGAGTCAAAATCATCAGATTCCTCCAGAGACAAGGTTGATTTTTTAACACAATAAGTCCCACCACATCAAAATAAACTAACTTGTGAGGACATAGAATTCTTCTATGGAAACAAAGGCATAAATCTGGAGACCAAGCAAAATGTCCTAGCCCCCACCAGGCCTTCATGCCAGATAACAAGAAATAGGGACCCTTGTGCTTTTTTTTGTCTCCTTACTAACTCTGGCTTAATATGTTTTCCTTTCTAACACCCCCTTAATGCGTGCTCTGTGATGCAGCAGACTGATTCCAACCTGGAAGTGTGGCAGGGAGGCAACCAGATGGGACCTACCTCCCATGATACAACTAGGTTTGTACCAACCTTGTTTCTTATAGGGGTTAGCACTTCACCCTTCACCTCTGTGTACTTACTAGTACTGTCTACAGTGGGTTTATAACCAATGAATCTCTGCCTAAACCAGCAAGTGCTGGGTGGTTTCTGCAAATTAAATACTTCCAGTCCATGTACCCTTTAAGACTTTTTAAAACAGCATAGTATCAATACTTCCCTTACTAAAATTTCTGTTATTGGTATAAAACTGTTGTAGCATAGTTCACTGAAGGTCAGATTGATGAAGTACGAGCCCCTTAAATTCATGTATGTTATAAGATGGATGCAATTTGATGGACATTTTCATATTGCCAGATTCTATACTAAGTCCCTTACAAATGTTACTTTTAATCTTCACTAATAATGCAAGAAATTATTACATTCCTTCATTTGACAGATAAGGAAAACAAATCTCCCTCAGTTACCACTGCTTTTTCTAAGCAAACTTAGTTATCACTAGTAGAAACAGATACTAATTCATGGTGTTTCAGATTTCAAAGTCTGTTTGTTATTTTTCCTGTAATCTCAGGCTATTATTCATCTAGAAGAAGTACAAATTCACAACAGGTTATTAAACAGAAATTCTGGAATCAGTCATATGGCCAAGCAACCAATGGCAACTTCCTTGAGTATTACTGGTAAATGAGCTAAACAAAAGCAGATTCCATAAAAATAGAGCTTTTACCTCATAAATTCTGAATCTCAGTTGAGAAGCTGATAATCTCCAAAAGACTCACAAAAGCTACTTGCTGAGAGTGTCACAGCTAATGATGGTTGTGATCAGTTAATATGATTCTTTGAGGCAATCAAACTATACAGCACAGGTCCTAAAGAAACAGTAATAGCCACTTGAGTTATAAAATACAATACTTTGTTCTGGAATGGGACAGAAGGATAAGGAAAAAATGTCTTCAAATTTTTAAGTGGTATTGTAGAGGGAAGGGGCAGGATCCTCTAGATTGTTCCAAGCAGTGTTTATTCACCATGCTTTAGTACCAGAATCAATGGGGAGCTCTTTAGGGCTCTTTAAAACCTCCCACATCAAGGGCCAATCCTACAGAGAGAGAATGATTTAAACATTTTGGGCAGGGTTTGGACTTTTGAAAGGCAATCTACATGAAGTCAATATTAACAATTAGTGGACTGGAAAGAAGCGAGAGGACCAACAGGTAACCTGATGGTGAGGCAGATTTCAGTGACTCCAAGATCGACATCAAACTCTACAATTGTTTTGAATAAGCTAGAAAGGCAAAAGGATAATCTGTATA
This sequence comes from Galemys pyrenaicus, assembly GCA_019455555.1. NCBI lineage: Eukaryota > Metazoa > Chordata > Mammalia > Eulipotyphla > Talpidae > Galemys > Galemys pyrenaicus. Next base: position 4,914,102 of record JAGFMF010011632.1, read on the forward strand.
TGGCATAGTTTACTAGTGGTTATCCCCAAGAACTTATAAAGTAGGAAGAATTGTCTTATAGAACTCAAGTACATTGCATACTATAATATTTGTGTGCTTTGTCCAATGGATACCATAAGATCTAGTGAATAAGTAAGACGCTCTAAGTATATTTATATAAAATATAAAGATTACTAGACAGTGAAACAGGAGTAATGATTTCAGTATAAACTTTAAAATATATAACATTGACATGATACTACCAAGCCAACAATGCAAAAGGCTACCATGAAGAGCAGCCTTATATTCTTTCAGATATGGAAAAACTGGATGATGAAATCAACTAAACAGTGTATAATAAGGTTTCCCTAGAGAAAACAGAACCAGAGACTGTCTCTTGATAGATGAGAGACAGACAGACAGAGAGATGTTATCAAGGCAGGTAGGTCAACAGTAATAACTAAAGACATGCATGGGAAAGTCAGCTAGATGGATGAAGAAACAAATTGACAGAAAAAAAGATTTATTTTAAGAAACTGGTTTATGCAACTGTGGAGGCAAGAAAGCCCAAAATCTGTAGGACAGGCCAGCAGGCTAGAAAGTATAAGGCAAAGACAGAAACTAATAACAGTCTTGACTGAATTCATTATTTTTCAGGGAAATTTCAGTCTTAATCTTAAGCCTTTGAACTGAGTGGGTAAGGACCACCCAGATTATCCAGGCCAATCTACTTTACTGAAGTTAACTAAACTAAATGTAGTTATTAACCTTGTCTATAAAATATTTCCACAGGAACAGTTAGACTACTGTTTGACTGAATAACCATGCATTATACCTAGTCAACTTGATACATAAAACTAACCATCAGAGCAGTTGTTATTCTAACTCTAGGAGATAGCTTCAATTTTGTCTTTTCATGAAATGGAAGAAAACCTAAATGAACTGCATTAGCTATAAAAAGGTTTTTAAAAAAGCTAATGCCATCAAACTTTACTATGCATTAAATACTACACTAAATACTATTATATATCTGTATCTATATATAATTCAATATTTATATATATTTATAACTACATATATACATATTATATATTTATCTAATATATATCTATATATTTACCTAATATATCTAATCTATAGATAACTATATCTATATATAGATATAGTTATTTAATTTCATATATATATAATTCAATATTTCTACCTGTGAGGTAGCTATTATCATCATCACTTATATAATTATATATCAACTACATATAAATTATATATCAATAGCTGGATCTAGATAACAATGTTGTTACATATCAATATATATCAAGATATCTCTATGTGATTTCATATATATAATTAAATAATTCTACCTGTAAGGTAGTTATTATTATTCTCATTTTACAAGTGAAGGGACTAAGAAATAGAAAGGCTAACTAACTTGCTACAAAAGTAACCAGGGTATGGACTCTAACACATCTTACATAAAACCTATGCTCTTAAACCTATGCATACTTATAATACACCAGGAATAACTAAGTAAATGCATTATTACTAAAAGCTTATTACTCTAACACCCAAAGTCTCAGTGGTTTAATGTAGAAACATTATCCTTTATTAATATCATATTAATATCATAGTTGTGTGTGTATATTGGGAAAGAAACATTGGCTCCTTCTAATGCATGACCCTCCATCTTTCACACCAGATATCCACAGAAACAAAATAGAGAGTGGAACTGTGTGAAGATGACTTTTATGTAAAGATGGTAACATCACTTACACAGATTTTTCATTGGCCTGAGGTCAGTTATTTGGACCCACTTTACATCAAGGGGCTGAGGAAGCATGCAGCTGTGAGCACAGAAGAGTAAGAGGTATACATTTCTGTCACAACAAAACAGGCATTGCATAGTGAAGTTAAACAAATCTGGAGGAGTGGTACCATCACACAACATTATTATTCACTAAGAATCTCTCTTTACTATGAAAAATCCATTTCATGCTTGTCTACTTTGGTAAATCACAAAATTGAGTTTAAAATTGGTTAAAAATGAGAGTGATCACAAGAAAACTAAAAGGCATTTGACACTGATAATAAGAGTCTGGCATTTGCCCAGATGTTAACATAATCTAATTCTAGTTCATGATCATAATCTGCAATTTATCTTCTTAGAGATCGGGTGCTCATTTCTTGCATGATGTTCTTGTCCTGATAAATGCTGAGATTTTTTTTTCAAATACTAGAGGGAAAGTTTCATAATGATTACTATTGTAAACGCTATTCTTTAATGTTTAATTCAAAGGAGGCAGATTTAAATATGTATTACAAAAATCTGTATTTAAATCTGTATTTAAACCTGTATTACCAGGAAAAAAGTCAAAACCAACTTTTTACACTTGCTCTAACCGTTGAATCTTCACACTTTAGCAGCTATTCAACACAAGAAAAATTGATTCAAAAAGTTGTTTTTATAACCAAAGTAAATCAGTGATTTTTAAAGTGAGATAAACATAAAATTTACTGAGCTTCATAATTGTTATATGTAATAATTTTCACATTCATAAAAGTTTACATTCATTATTCAATAATATAAAAAGCATTTTTACATTCATGATTATATAACAAATGAACCATCAAATATTTTCTTATTCATAAAATTTTGTGTTCATATTTAATGGCATCATTTTAAGATCACTGCAATGTACTTATGATAAGCAACTATTTAAATTTAAACCTCAAAATATGATTTTATAAACTGTCATTATTGACAATGACCCACAAATAAAAGAGTGGATTAAAAGAAAAATGTCAAAACTGGAAGAGAAAAAAATATTGGGGCCAAGAGTTAAAAAGGTTGCTTTTTCTATTTTTAATTTTGACAACCATGACAAACCTAGGATGGAGGCCACGGAGTAATTTTGACTTTTATGTGTATTTTAACATTTTATAAACATAAAAATAACAACAGGGTACAATGAAAGAATAATGTAGACTGTGATTTCTCACTTACTGGCTGTGCAAACTTTAACTTTCAGGAGCTCAGTTTGCCTATCTGCAAAAACGGGGATAAAATGCATCACTACTTAATAGAGGTATTGTGAGTCTTAACTGAAGGAAAACATATATAAGGCACTTATAACAAAGCAGGGCACATGTTATGACTCAATACCTATGTATTATTAACATTATTAACTACGATTATCACTGAAAAACTTCAACTACATTTAATTCTTTTATCTGCCATCATTCAATATTTGTTCAATATTTTATTTAAAATAAAGGTGAGAACAAATAAAAGGTAATATAGCCAAGAGACCTCTGGAAGAAGCCTACAAGTTGTCGTCCCTTTGGTCTTATGCAGTGGCACTTGTATGATTTGTAGGAGAAAATATGCGCATTATATTTTCAAGAATATCAAATCTGGGACTGTTAAAATATGTAATTGAGAGAAATACAACTGAAATAGATGCAAAAGTCTCAGAACTCTGAGCCCAAAATAACAAAATATAATTCTGCTGTGAAGGATGCAAACTAGATCTCCAGGGATGCATAAATAGTAATAGATATTCAATGAGCAAAGAAGATGGAAAACATTATTACTGAATGATTTCTGGGACTGCTAATGGGAAACAAATTAAATGTGAATTTATATTGAAACATAAGAGCTGCAAAGAATGAAGTGAAATGCTAAAGGCTTAATAACAGCAAAACACTTATTTCAGTTGAAACAACTGGTAGAATCCATGATTATGCAATTAAGTATGGGCCACTCTGTTTTCTGAAGGAAATATCCACATAGAAAGAAAAACAAGTAAGATAGTTTAGGTGTGGGGAGCAATGGAGTAAGATGGCAAAAGCCACAGTCCCTATTGACCAATAGTTACATTAAGAGAACATCAAGAACAACTCATGTTGGAAGATAAGAGCATATAGTGGAAATGCAAACAAAATTAGAGGCAAGTGGATTTAAGATGAGTTAATAAAAGAAGGCATGGTACATCCCACTTTATTTTCAAAAGAAAGAAATATGAATTAACCCACATGAAGACACCACCCAGAGATCCTTTCACTGAAAAATCATGATTTGGTGCAAAAAGTATTCAGGAACTATTTGTAGACACATCCAATTCACTGGGTTTTCAGAATTCCTGTTCATAAATGTTTGGTGACTGACTAATGTGCACCTGCACGTTACCAATCTCTGCTCACTTATATGGAACATAATAGCCTAGTATGATCAATGAAGTAGCACCATGATGCTGACATTCTACTACCCAATGTTTTGAGTCTGTGAGCTTGTGCTCACCAGCTTTCATTGAGATTTGGCCAAGATTTCTGTTCCTGAATTGGTCTTTTAATCCAATGCCTGAAGATTCAAGTCCTCAATTAATACTGGAAATCTATCTTATTTTTCTCAGTCTCCCTTCCTGAACTGTCTCAAGCTCTCCTTGGCAGGTTCTATTTTCTCATATGTACATAGTACACATGGATCCTAATAGTCTTCATCTGCCTGTTGAAGTAGGGAAATTTTTTCCCTAAATGAAATGTAAAAGCTTGATAAATAAAGGGGAAAAATATGAAATGGAACATACTGACAGTACAATTTACTAACTAAATGACAAAAATATTCTGAATATTAAATGGGAAGCCTTTATTAACCTTCAGGGAAAAAAGGAGGCTCCTATTTTTTTTTTTTTATTAGTTATATTTGACATCATTTGTAGTCCCCAGGGGGTACCCACCACCATTTCACCCGTGCACCATCACCTCAGTCCCTTGTG
>JAGFMF010011632.1:4919167-4974726 GCA_019455555.1 Galemys pyrenaicus
TGCTCTTTCGGATCAGTGTTTTTGTGTCTTTTGGGTAGATCCCTAGGAGTGGGATTGCCGGATCATATGGTAGTTCCATTTCTAGTAGACTGAGGAAGGAGGCTCCTATTTTTTATGCCATGGCTGTCTCCTTTGACTTGTATATGTTGCTAAAGGAAGACACGCTAATGTTTCTTTCCATTGTAAGAAATTTTTTACTATCCATAGAAGTCAAACATGAAAAGTCTTGACAAATATTTAAATAGCTATATATATGGAAAGAGATGTAATTTAAAGTTCTGCCTTTCCAAGCACACTACTATACTATTATACATATATTAACCAAAAAAAATCTTTAGTAATTGCTCTTTCTCACTGACTACTTTCATCATGGTAGCACATCAGGTCTCTTTGGATTTGTTTGTAATTTTTTTTTTTCCAAATTGGCATTGATATCCCTCCCACAGTTCAAACCTAAAAAAAAGAAAAATCTTACAATGCCAAAGAACCAATCAAGGGAACAAACTCCCAGGGAGTACTGGTATGTCTTTGATAATTCCTATAGAATTCTGATGTTGCTTGCTATTTAAGATTTTCTTTTTTAACTTTATCACTTTAGTGACTCTAAAGTGATAAACACTTAGACTAAAACACTTAGACTAAAACACGTGCCTCCTTCAGGTCTCCTTCTGGCTCTCTCCATCTTCCTTCCTTCTCAGTGACTCTTTCCAACCATCCTGATTTAAAAGATAGGCCTTGATTCAATAATTTCAGACTTCTCATTATTTCCAAGAGAGAAAAAGATGTCTCTAAATCTCTGGTTGTTCATTCCAACTAGCTGGAAGAGAAAAAAATCACAAGGGGTTCGAAAACTTTGTAAACTTAACCAGACTACAAAAATATAATGGGCAAAGCTGAAACAACAGAGGTGATAAAATGGGAAGACATAGTTATTATGGATGTTAGATAAGACTATTTATCTAGGTGAGATTATATGGTATATGTTCTATATGGTAGACACTGAACTCAATGTTCACATATATTTTCCTAGATGTGTAGGTCACTTTGCAATGAGAAAACAATCATTTCAATCTCAGAAATACCGTAAGACACATGTACAGAGGATATTATCCACATCTTAATGATGCCTTACTATCTAAAGATCACTTGAACCCAAGTTCATTGTTCATCTCTAATCATTAAACCAAAATATGCACCAACACTTTCCTCATTGTCAATAGACCATTTGACTGATCAGCTTTGTTATGTGACAATAGAAAAAAGAACAACTTTTCAGTATATGGCTCTGAGATCATTCCCATGGAAAAAATAAAATGAAGTACTCTCTTTCCCTTATACCTCACGAATATACCAAGCTAGTCTACTACATTACAGTTCTAAATATGGGATAATATATTTCTGATGTTAGGACAATTAGATTTCTCAAATAGGGCAGAAAAAAACAAAGCTCTAAACTTAAAGAAAAGATAAATTTTATTACTTGAGAGTTAGGAACTTCTATTCATTGAAAGATAGCACTAGAAAAATGAGAACAACACAGAATCAAAGAAGATATTTCAAAACATAAACTGACAAGCAGTGCATATTCTGAATATAAAATATCTAACTATCAAGACAGTCACCCCATAAAAAAGTGTACAAGCAATTTTAGCAGCCACTTCTCTCACACACACACACACACACACACACAATATGGGGAACAGATCATGGAAAACCATGAATGGAAAAAATCATCCTAGAGGAGTGCTGTGAGACTCAGATGAAGATTTGTAAAACATTTGTAAGCTACAGAATGATAAGGAAATATGAGGAGTTCAATCTGTAATCCAAACTTTATTACAATGAATAATAGTAATAATGAATGAATCATAATGTAAAAATCTGAAATTGTTAAATAAAATTCAATCATTATGTCTTCTCCACAGCCCACAAAAGAATCTTTAATAGACAGCCAGAATTTTTCTTTTCCTCTACCACAGCATCAATATGTTTGTTTTAAAGGTAAGCTTTTATAAGAAAGATGCTAATGTGGTAGAGATAACAAGGAAGAATCTCAGTAAATTCAAAATTAATGCAATAAGAATAATTCTCAAAGAGCAATGATTAATTTTCACATGGTAATATGTTAGGGATGTCCTCTTCAACACCCCCATAACAGGGCGGTCCCCAAGAAAAGGGGGGATTCCAGTTCCCTATCCCACCCAAGGGAGGGTGGAAATGAGAAGGGAGGAGAAGAAGCTGGAGAGAAGACTGAGAAGGAAGGAAGATGGAGAGAGCCAGAAGGAGACCTGAAGGAGGCACGTGTTTTAGTCTAAGTGTTTTAGACTTGTGGCAGGCTTTCAGGCCTTGCCTGTTTTGGGGGTATTTACCCAGGAGGGGATGGGTAACTTCAGGTGCTTGATTTGGAAACTGTATTTTTTGTCTTTCTTTGTTGAATACTAATTGTATTAAAGTTCCTTTCTATCAAAGGTCTTATATGTTTTGTCTGATTGTGGCAAATAGCAAGAACCTATTTAGGTTGGGTATTTTGGGGGTTCCTGGGGTGCCCCTCTCCTGCCCTGTAACAAACCCTCCAAAAAAGTCAATGTAGTGGCTCTACATTTTTTTAAACTCTTGGTTTATTGTCATTAATCAGTTCTTATTTTTCATTATTTCACAATATTTCTCACAGATTGTGTCTTTATTGCAGCGTGATAGCTTCATGTACATACCTCACTATCGTCATAGCCTATATTCCATAGACAAAGAATATGATATGAGGGTTTATATAAATATAACTTAATTAAAAGTGGCCCCCGGAAGCAAGAATGAGTCACCAAGAAAATGAAAGGAGGATGGTAAGAACATAGGATAGCCAGTACAAAAAAATGTGTTGTCTGTGAGTACAATGTCTAATCCAAACTGGACATTCTGAAGAATCTATATGTGTTACAGATTTATTTTATCAGTCCTTGTCCCCCAAGGTTTAAGAGTTGAGTCATGGGCATTAGTTCTTTGAATTTTGGAGTTGTACATATATGAGTGCATCAGTTCTTAAAGAATCAGAGAAAGGTTGGGAAGGGAAAAGTGACACTCTCTAAATATTTAGGCAGGTTACCAAATGCTAGAGGTAGAAATATGCAGGGAACAGTATAGTTATGACTGAACTCACTGGTCAGGCCAGGAGAGTAAGCTATGTTTAAGAAACATCCAACACAAAACCATAGCCATGGACGTGTGACATTTAATGTTTATACCATCACAGAGCAAAGATTACTGACACTAATATTACAAAATGTCTTCAGCTGATTCCCAATATCAACTGTTTTATTTTTCTGACATTCCCCAGGCTCCTCTCTTGTCTAGAATGTTAAGGTATCATTTCTGCAAAATGCAGGAAGATAATGTGCTGGCCCCCTATTCCCCACTCCATTTTCTATGTGAGATGCTATATCATTACTATATCATTACTGCATTGAACAGCGATTCTAACAAAAATGTTGATTCATCTAAGTTTTCCTTTAGAAATATGCTTTCTTTTGTCCAGAATTTTATACGGTCTTTGATCAACACTTTTCCTTCAACTGCATTGCCAATATAGAGAAGGCTTTGACAGAATCTGATAAAATCACACAATGCAAACTAAACCATAATTTGATGTCTGAATTAACCAAGTAACTATTAAAACAATGCTTCCTCCTGCACTTATGTAAACTTTGTCTAAGAATTATCCTGGAAAGTTATACATGTCAATGCCAACCACTCTAAGGACTTTCAAAGATAAACTGAATTTAAAATATATGCAAATTCTGTTGAATCACACTTAATCGAAACCATTCATAAGGTATATGTAAGTGGCATAAGCAACATTTTGTAAATTAATAAGAACCAGTGAAATTCTTGACTAATCCGGTTACTGTATTCTATATTTAATGCTTGTAAAGATTCTTTTTCATCCAGGGAGCATTTACATGCAGACTACAACAAGTAGCAAAGCTTTGTCACTCCTCTGATTAAAGGAATTGATTTGACTTAGGAAGAGTGACTTTAATTAGCTGTGCAAATGCCATTAATTCCAATTAATCTTCTCACACTGTCAAGACAAAAATCCTGGGAGAAGATAAATTGCAGCGAATCAATATAGCCCTTGTTTTTACCAGGAACAGGTGCTTGAGGAAAGAGGAATGTCATTAATGGGTGTCTATATCAAGAAGTATTTAAACAAGACAGTAATTCAATGTGAAAAGCTTCTAGATGATTTCTTATAACCTACTTATATATCTCTTAATTGCTTTCAATTGTATAGGAATTACTTACCACAGAGACTCTGAGGATTATCATTATAATTCTATGGAGGACTATACCACAAATTCAAAACATCTTATTTACTGTAGAAAACTATAAAGATTAAGACATATGTTCATTCAAATGCATTGCATCCTCCATGTCTTTTAAAGAAAGGTATTTTGGTTAATATGGCAGCAATAATTAACAGTTACCTCATGAAATCAGACTAACATAGTAAAATATCAATGAATGCAAACACAAAGTAAAAAATTTCAATATGACAAAATTAGAGATATTATCCAAGTCAATATGGAATATTAATAGTCTTAATAACATTATATTTTCCAATCATTATTTCCTGGTTTCAGTTCTTAACAATTTCCCTCTCATTCATTTTTTCCTCCAGTCATTTGGTCTTTCTCTGCTAAATACTATGTTAAATTCATTTCCACCATCATGGCCTTTAAATTGGCTTTTCTCCCGCTCAGATCCTCTCAAGATCTCTTTAGTAAAAGTCTGTCCCAATGGAGACCACACTATCTACAGTGTCCCCTTGCCAGTCTGCTGTAAATAGTATTTACTATTTAAAAGTTATCCTCCCTATGGCTGCTTGTTTTCTCTTAGTTTTTTTTCTACAGATCTTCAAGCTCTGTGAAGCTACCCAGCAGACAGACTCATCAGTATATGTGATATGCCTAGTACAGTGCCTGGGCCACATTGGTCACTCCATGCATAAATAATAAAGTTAGTGACTAAACTGTAAGACATACCTTCCAAAGAGTAGCAAATACTGTTGACTTTTGAGTCTGGGCCCCAAGGTCACCTTCAGGCTCAGTAACTTCTAGCACTCACAAGACCAAGAGAGCTGTTATATTGATGGTAATAGTATCTACAGATTAAAATCTAAAAAGGAATAAGGTACATGGAGTAAAGGCCCAGAAAAAAACAGGAGCAGGGGCCTCCCTGGTGGCACAAGGGATTGATTTGCAGCACTATGAAACTATAGGCAGCCACTGCAGCAAGAGTTTGATCCCCAGTCAACGAGCTGACCCATATGGCTCAGCAGACCTCTCCTGTCTTGCCAGCTGCTCCCCTCAGCAGTGTATTTCAATAGAGCGACCTGCTCTGCTCCCCACTCTGTCTCTGGTGAATTCTCTCACCCTGCACACCTCTGGCCTTTACCTCAGTTCTTGTATACATAAGTAAATAAATCTTAAAAAAAAAAAAAAAACAGGAGCAAAGTTCAAAGTTTTCCCTCCTGGTGGAGTCTCATGAGAACACATTTAACTCTTCAAAAGGAATGGATGACAACAGGGGGCAAAGTGATGCCAAATAAGGGACATTTACTCATGTCTTAGTCTCTAGGATTTTTATTGGGGGTGTAAGCAGTAACCACATTATAGGACTCAGCTACTCAAACCCCATCCCTCTGGAGCAAAATCATGCACCATATTGTCAGGATAAACTTATCTGGTTACACTGAATATTCATATAAAAAGTGTTCTCAAGTAACCTATTCCAAGGCCTCAGAATTTATCTTCCAGGAGGCTTCCAAGAACTTGTCCTAAAGACAGAATTTTCTTTGGAATGACCGGATTTTCAGCAATCCAAGCAAGCCTGTTGAGTTTACTCTTCCTTTTCCACTCACTTGCCATGTCTCCACCTAACTGGCATGGAGTTTTTCTCCCTGATTACCCAATATATCCTGTTGTAGAGTCTCTAAGACCCTCATTTGCTGATGTTTAGCACAAGGTATATAATCATACTCATCAGTTTTGACCACCAAGGAAGTGGGGTCCTAGGAAACTGGGCTTCTCTTTTGTCCCTAAGAAAAATAAATTTTCCAACCTACCAACCTACTTTTAAAATATTCATTTCTATTCCTGACATTTTATACTTTCCTTATTACCCCTGTCTGTAACTGAGTCATTTGTCTGGACTTCAGTGTCTGAGCTTCAATACCTTCTACCATTAAAGGGTTCTTCTCTATTATTAAACCTATTTATTCTATTTTCATTTCTCTCTGCTCCTGATTCTTACTGGTAATCACATAAATTTTCTTGAGTAATATCACTTTTAAAACTAATCCTTCAAAGGTAAAGTAATGACAACTACAATGGAAATTGTCTCAAAAGTCTGCCTTCCTTGAGAAACTGTCTCATGTCTTACCTTTGCATCAGGTTGACCCAGATGTTGCTCAGTTTCCTCATTGTAGTACTAACAAGGCACAGAGAAAGTTCTCAATGATTCTGGAAGACAGGTAAAGGAGGAATCCTGGAGCCCTTGGTGGCTTTTTCAGGGTTTTATTTCTCTTTGTATCATTAATGACCAGGTACACATCAAGCAGAAGAAGAAGTAGGTGCATCTTCACTCTCTGGGCTCTCTACCCTACTGCTGCTTCTTTTGCCATTTATCTTTGTTTCTACTTTTGACGCCCCTGGTGTCCTCATGATGCCATCCTTATATGCCCGTGTCTCAGCCCAGGTGCGCCCACTTGAACATGCCCACACCCTACTTGGGAGAGGTGCCTGCCATTAGGCATGTGGGCAGGACCACAGGTGTCCATCATAGACACCAATGATGGGAGGGTGGAAAAGCCTGATCACTTTTCCACTTACCCTACACTCACCTACCACTCATTCCTTCACATGTAACACTCTGGTCCTTTCTTCTGCCTTCCACTAAAATGCATTCTACCCAATTAATCAAAAACCTCCATCAAAGGAAGAATCACTTCTCTAGCTCATCTTACATAATTTCTTTTTGATACTTAACTGTCTGACCCACTTTTTTGTTTGTTTTTTTTTGTTTGTTTGTTTGTTTTTTAAGGAAACTCTCTACTTCTCCAATTTCCCTGAACCTATTTTATTCTGGTTCTCCTCTTCTTCCCACTAGCAACACCTCTCACCCACTCTCCCTCTATGCTTACCATTTCTTTTTAGACTCCTCATGCAGTTTCCTTATTTCCAAAAAGGGATATTACCTACTTCATTGGTTTTTTTTATGAATTTGTGGGAAAACAATTGAGAAAACATCATATATCACTGGATTGATATTCTTACTACTGGAATCTGTTAAGTTCACAAGTATAGCAAAGCCATCCTAAATGACCTAATTTAATTACTGCCATAATTTCTCTTTTCCATAGAAAGTTATATCTTCTGTAATCTAGTTAACATTAGCTAAGGTCTTTTTTTAAAATTAGAAAGAATGAAGTACAACAAACATGAAATAATTTAAGGGATCACAGATCAGTAACAAAAACAGAGATGTGGAATGTTGACTTGACTGAGAGCATTATTGACTCAACTGCATTAACTGATCTTTTGAGTGACTGATTGATTACAGCTGTAAGTTCTTCCAGGAAATGTAATTCACATAAACCACAGAACAGCTGGATACTGAATTACAGATTTAAGAACTTGTGGGGAACACATGGCTCGTTCTTCAGGGGCACACAGTTCTCTGCTGCTGTATTTTATAAACAATGATGAAAGATTTTTAATTTATGAGATTTTTTTCCTTAAGTTTACACTTAACATTAATAAATTTATACTCAATAAATCAAACAGGCAAATAGAGCAGCTTCTTTTGCATTTCATAAGAATTTAAGAAATTAAATTCATTTATCCAATGTGTTGAGTACCACCTAAGCCCTTAACAATAGATGTGTTGCACTGTGACAGATACAAAGACAAATCATAAATAATTTATATTAAAATATATTTTTTAAGAGTTAACATATATAAAAGCTCAACTTCTATGTCCTGGAAAGCTTCCATTGGCCCCTGTTCTAAGCAGAGAAATGAAGCCTGGAGACATTTATTCTAAAGTTACCAGCACATAAATGTCACTAAAACCAAGGAAACAGAAGAAGTCATGAAGAGACTATGATAAGTAGAGAAGAGAGTAAAAATGAGGGTAGACAACTAAAAAGCACACTTCGTTAGGCAAATGAAACACAATCACAAATGGCGAGAGAGAAACCAAGGAGAATGGCCAGCAGGGTCAAATGCCACCAAAAGACAGAATGAAGTCAGAAAATGACTCATTGTTTAGCTGCGTAATGAACACTCCATCATTACAAATAAAAATCAGTCTCTCCAATGATCATTCAGTGCAGTTTAAACTGTTAATGTTCTCAGAGTTGTCTGTTTTGTTTCATGTTTTAATGGAAAGAAATAATAAAAAAATAAGCCAAATTTCAGGGTTCAGGGTGGTGAAGAAGCAATGGGGAAGTGAACCCAAGGGCTCATCTGTGAAGATAGGAAAGTTTGCAGGATTGCATGGTTGGTTGTATGGTTTTATTATTATCTCCATTATTAAATAATATATGAAAATTAGATTCTCTCTGCCTCCTCGGAGGAAATGTAATCAGTTGTTTTAATCTGTGCATCACAGAACAGTCATGAAATAGGTAGATATCAAAACAGCCCTATCTCATTAAGCAACAGAACCACATTGTAGTAATTCCTGAGTAATACTTATGTTTACTAGCTATTACTTTAACTTGGGGTAACTTTTTGGAAAACTTTATTTCCTTCAATTTCTTAACTTATAATTGTGATTCTCAATTCCACCAACTGGTGGCTTTCAAAAAGCACATGAAGTACATCTGAAAACACTGAGACCTCAAGAAAATAATATTCAATATTTATTCTGCCAGATAGCTTACCTCTGCACACTGCTTGTTGATGTTGTACTGAAGGTGAAATCTAAGAAAAGGGAAGTTGTTGCAGAGAGAGCCAGGCTGAGGAAGAGAAAGAAAATATGGCCAAGGCAGAGAAAGAGGGGGTCCCAGATGTAATGTCCCTCAAGATTACTGTTTCAAAGTAATGTGTCATTGGGAGTATTTTTTTTGTACAGGTTTTGTATTTTATGTCAGTTTTCAATAAACATAAATGTAGGAGAAAATAATTTGAAAATCCACAAAGAAGATGTTTTCAGAAGCCAGGCACTAATTTCACAAGCATGACCCTGGTATACAAATTGAACCATCTAGGCAACATCACCCCATAGAGAACCTATGACTGAGTGTGTACTGCCTAATCACAATATTCCAAAACTGAATTGCAATATTATTATACAAGTGTATAACACCTACTGTATGGCAAGCACTCTTTTCAGGTGCTGTGTAATTCCTCTAAACATCACATAAATCTGTGAAGTGGGTGCTATGATTATTCCTATTTTACATATGAAGAATGGAAGTTAATTTGTGTATAATCATACTAGTAACAGTAAAAGAGCTGGGAAATCAGAGACTAGATTAGACTCTTAAATATTATACCATATTGTCTCTAGAGAGGTATAATGTGGCTGCCCTCAAATCCTGGTCCAGCAACATGATTTTGTCTATGTAGGTCAGGAGACAAGAAAGATGATACAGTAGAAGAATTGTATTTCAATCCCATAGCAGGGTCAAGGTTGCTGATATAATCTGAGAGGCTGACAGACACTCAAGGTCCTAGTCATAATTAGCATTAATGTGACGAAGGCTTATTGTGATGTAATACAAAATCTTGAATGCCACCAGACTGTATAGAGCTATAATAGTAAGCCAGAAATCACTGAACTTAGAACCAAACTCTGTGGACTTAGACCTGATGGTCTCAATCTTCTTTTTTGTTTAAAATTAATTTATATATATTTTACATAATTCTTCATTTTTGCACAATGTTTGCTTTCTTCTCTCAGGTGTAGTCCCCATAGAATTTCCACCACCAATTTACCCGTGCACCATCACCATAGTCCCTTGTTTTGATTCCTCTCCTTCCCCCTTCTCTGCAGAATGTTTCTGATTTATAGCTGCCTGCTCATATATGTTTTGTTTTTTATTGTTATTATTTTTGTCCTGATACCTTGTTTGGTTCCCCTATATTCCCCCTAAAAATGAAACCATCTGATATGGTTTATTTTTCCTTCTGACTTATTTCACTGACCATAATCCCTTTTAGCTCTATTCATGTTGGTGTGCATGGCATGAGCTTATCTTTTTTGATTGCTGAATAGTATTTATTTGTGTATATGTACCACATCTTCTGGATCCAGTCATCTATTTTTGGGTATTTGGGTAGTTTCAATATCTTACCTATTATAAATAGTGCTGAAATAAAGTGCAGATATCCTTTGGAATTAATGTTTTTGTGTCCTTTGGATAAATCCCTAGGAGTGGAGATACTGGATCATATGGTAGCTCAATTTTTAGTAGTCTGAATAACCTCAACCTTCTTATCTACAAAATGGGAATAATAACTACCTGCTAACCTTTTAAGGTGGGACTTAACATTTAATAAATGGCATACATGAAATGATATTTATCTCTTCAATCATTTTTTCACCTAAAATACATGCTCACTCCCTAATTAAGACATGAACTCTGAAATTCTGGGATAATTTAGCTTAACACAGGGGCTGTGGAAAGCCTAGAGATCTGGATGGCCGCCATAGGTCCTTTTGTCTTGAGTGTCAGATAGTACCTTAGAACAAGCCTGACTCAAAGGAAAATGGTTTACAAAATATAATTAGTTATAATTCAGATAACAGATCAAGTCCCTTTTCTTGTTATATCCTCCTTTTTTTAAAGATTTATTTATTTATGCATACAAGAGCTGGGGTAAAAGCCAGAGTCGCAGGAGGTAAGAGGATTCACCAGAGACAGAATGGGGAGCAGAACAGGCAGATAAACTGAAATACACTACTGAGAGGAGCAACGGGCCAGGCAGGAGAAGTCTGCTGCACCATGTGGGTCACCCACCCTGACCAGCGGCAGGGATCAAATTCATGCTGCAGTGGCTGCAGTTTGCTTCATAGTGCATTGCCTAACCCACTGCACCACCGGGGAGGCCCCTGTTATGCCCCTTTTAACACAACACAAAGCCCATCTATGCCAAAAGGGAAAGTTAGAGAATATATTACCACAAAGGTTCAGTACCTTACATCTGCTGTGTTATGTTGGAGGACATTCTATGATTGTCAGCATCTACAAATATACACTGAGAAGACAAAATCAATTCAAAATGGATAAAAGATTTGGACATAAGACCTGAAACCATAAAATACATGGAAGAAAACAAAGGCAAAACACTTTGTGACATATGCTTCAGGAATATCTTTGTTGATTCATCTCCAGCAGCAGGAAAACAAAAAAAGATCATAAACAAATGGAATTACATAAAACTAAAAAGCTTCTTCAAAGCAAAACAAACTGTGACCAAAACAAAAAGACACCACACTGAGAGGGAAAACATATTTGCACAACAAATATCTGACAAGAGATTGATATCAAAGATTTACAAAGAACTCATACACTCTACAAAAAGAATACAAATAACTCCATTTAAAAATAGGCAGAAGAACTAAGTGGGCTTCTACAAAGAAGACATATAAATGACCAATAGGGGTATTATCATCAGAGAAACCAAAACCACAATTAGATACTTTCTCATACTTGTGAGAATGGCCCATATCAAAAGGACCAGAAACAATAAATGCCAGTGAGGATATAGAGAAAAGGAACTCTACTACACTGTTAGGAATATGAAAACTGGTCCAGTACCTATGGAAAAAAGTATGAAGGTTTCCCAGAAGATTATAAATGTATCTTCCATATGACCCAGCAATTCCACTCCTAGTTATCTACCCAAGGAACACAAAACCAATAATTTGAAAGGAAATTTGCATGCCCATGCTCATTACAACACTGTTCACAATAGCAGAATATGGAAACAGTCTAAAGACCAAAAACAGATGAATGCATATGTGAATATGTGATATATATACATACATAAATATATATACATATAAATATACATATACATACAGAATGGAATACTACTCAGCAAACAAAACTCTTGGAAGAGATAAGGCTAAGTGAAATAAGTCAGAAAGAGAAAGATAAAAACCTTTCAGTGTCACCAATATGTGGAATACAGAGAAACCAACCTAAGAATCAGAGAAAGACAATCTTAAAGGCTAACATTTGAAAACTGAATATAGAACTGAAGCATCCAAAGTGGAGAGGTAGGTGGGGAAAGGGAGGAGTAGAAACAATGAGGGAAGAAAGTCTTATGGACTATGGTGGCAGATTATGGGCAATTTGGTGGGTTGTACTCTACAGTCTATCCCTGATGGAGTAATCCTAATGTCACCATAATTGAAAGAGTAAATTAATATGAAAAAGACAGATTTTTCTGAGAAATAATTTGGAGTTCCTATAAAGTGTACTTCTCCATTTCTATCCACAGCAGTTTTAGGCATGAAGGTGAGAGTTGGAGGGTTATACTTAAATACTTATGACAGATTTATCTCACACATGTTCATTTTTTTTAGTAGGTAAGGAAAAGAAAATCAAATGCACATATGGCAAATCATAAAAAAAGCATTCTGCCTTTGGAGATACACTAAGAGTAAAAGGTGAAAACAAACTTGAAATGTGTTTGCCCCCTCCAAGGTCACAGCTAACTTAATTTTAATAGTATGTTTCCATATTCTTAATACTATATCAATTCACAGCAAGTGAAATTTAAACAGTTAAAAGAAAAGCAATCAAATGAAAAAACACACTATTTAAGTCATAATTGTCCTTTAGCTTAAGGATGAACCTCAGGAACATTAGGTAGCACACTGCTTTAAAAATAAATGTTTCTGAGAAAGTTTATAAATTGAGAGTGAGGAGTTACTTTAAAATATATTTATAAAAATAAACCTATAATAGAGGAAGATATACATGTATAACAACCTAGCAATGCCACATCCGCTACAGGAAGTGTTTGCTCAGGTATGCAGCAGGCAAAATTTCAAATGGCACTGTTCTGATTAACAATAAAGCAGGAACACGACATGGCTGTGTATCTCACTCAGGAAATGTTATGAAACACTGTGCTATACAGCTACTCAAATGAATAAATTAGATCTAAAAGTACTGAAGGAATAAAATTTTAAGAAAGATGAGTGAAACGAGTTAGTAGCAGAAAGATTTATGTAGTGTAGTGATATTTGTATCTGTATATCTCTACATACAGATGCAACAAAATCACCCAAAAATCTAATATTACATGCCTTTTGCAGAAGAAATTTCAGGAAGGTTTAGGGGAAACGGAATCTGACACTGTAGGTGAATTGTTAACATTTTCTATTTTGATAGAAAAATAATAGCTCAACCAATTGTGATCAAATGTCAATGTTGATGTAAACTATTAGAATATGGGAACCTGTGTTATTAATTCCCATTCTCGCTGTTTGCAAAATATTTTATAAAAAAAAATTTTTATGAAAACAAATATAAAAGTCACTAGCAAAGACTGCTACTATAACTGCCCTACTAGTGACTTGTTTAACATCCAGATGGTAAAATTTGTCTCAGTGGAGTCACTTTGCCTACCCAGACAGCTGAAAATGCAGGAAGTTGACTTCTGCCACACTTGCTACAGGGTAGCTTTGGCCTTACCAATGGAAGGTTTAAGAACGCAGCTCCTCTTTGGAAAAAACCTGATGTATAATTTGCACATCAGAACTCCACATAGGATTAGGCTGGAGCTTAGATTTTACCTAATCACACCTTCCTTTTCCAGCTGTGCTTTCTGCACTCCCTCACTATTTTCTACTTAAAAACGACCTGCTTACAAATATCTGTCTCAGGGTCTGCTGAGAAAATCTGACCCAAAACAAGCAAATAAAGAATTCATTCATTCTCTTTTCATCCCATGTCATACATCAAATCATCCTGGTAAATTTTGTTATCCAAATCTGATCATGTTCAAACTGTCATGAGCTCAAATATGGGGCTCTGAATGAGAAATGGACAAATATCAGTAAATCTCAATAATAAACAGGAAGGTACTTTAGGATCCCTCTGTCAGAGTGAAATATAAAAACTGAAGTGGGCTCGGCTACCCCGTGTTATCACAGACCACTTTACAGGTTTAAATCTCTAGCGTTCTTTGCCAGCAGCTCTTGGAAAGAGATGGCAGAAACCACAGTGCCAGGTGGTCCACTTTGCGCCTGGCAGGTGATGTCAGCAGGGCTTGGCAGACATGGCAGAGTTGAATAAAAGCAGCAGAAGTGCCCAGCAATCACACTGACACATGGCCAACACCGCAGTGCACAAGTGGCTATGGCACTGGTGCCCGGGAGAGGCAGAGATGCCTGATAGGTAAGAAAGCCATGTCTGACAGATGCCATATGGCACCTGTCTGGGCTGGTCTAAAGCACATGTGAGTGATCCCCTGAATGAGAATGCTGTGCCAGGCTAGAGGATGACTGAAGAGTTTCAGGCAAGGGCCAAAGGAAGGAGATAATACTACTATGGCCTATTTTTATACTAAAATGGAGAAACAGTCTAGGCTTAAAAGATTTGTCACTAGGAAGGAGGGAAAAACAATGTTTGAAGCCCAGAGCCACAACTGTTTTTTTCTAAAATGTGTAAGATATGAGATGTCATTACTTTTGAGAGGCACTTATACTTGGAAGAATGAATGGTAGGTAGGTGGGTTGTACTTAGTCATCAAAGTTTGGCATTTCTAATGTGGAAAGCAGGAAAGGGAGGTAATTAAGGGATAAAGAGGTTGTCTCACATCAAAGGCCACACTGTGATGAAAGGCATAAATGTGAGCATAATCATATGATTTTCCATTAATATTAAATATTAAATATAATGTTAAAAAGATATGTTTAAATTTCTTGATGTTTAGGAATAAATAGGCAGGTGTGGCATAAGGATTCTGGATCATACAAAGCCTCACTTGGAATGAAAAACACACAGCTGTAACCCAACACACACTTCTGTTTATACCTCTTGTCTGAAGGGTGTTTTTTGATCATTTCAATGACAGAACTAAATGGACCAGCCCCTGCAATCTGAATAGATGCACATAACCTTCCATCATCCTAACATAACTTCCCACCACTTCAAATCAGTGTTTTAGATAATAAGAAGCCACACTGCAGGCTCATTAGTTAGGGAGTTATTTCATAATTGAAAATAATAGTTTGCTGTTTTTATAAAGTCAGATTTCATTTCACTATTGATACATCCATGCAAAGAGTAAATATAATGCACAATAGCCACTAGTACTTTTAATATATATAACACTGAAATGGGCATATAAAAAGATAGTGAATTAAACTATACCAGACCTAATTTCCATGATGTAACTCTCCTCTTAGCAGTAATTACTAGAAGCTCAGCTCTAGCTTTAATATGTATATAAAGTTTTCAGTTTTAATATATAGCTCTCCACTTTCATTTTGGAATTGTTTTCTACAACATATAGCAATTTCCATAGTCACATGTGGTCTTATGCAAAATTGTTTAAAGTACAATGTTCCTTATGGTTTCTCTTAATGATATTCAATTAGAATATGCTCTGTGGATATCTGTTCTATTTGAAAATTATGAAACTAGAAATAGTTTAGTTATCATCTAAAATGTTTTTTTAGTACTGAGTACCTCAGTACTATGTCCACAATTTCTGAGAAAATATTCACTAGATTTTTTTATAATACCCTGACAACAAACCTTTTATAATGTTTTTCACTCAAAATCAAATAGTATCCTTTCAGATATAATAATAGAGGGAGATAATTAAGGGACAGAGAGATCGTCACAGGGCTCCACAATGACAAATAGATTAAGTATCTTTAAGGATTCTGTCAAATATGTATCCTGCTAATATCAATCAGTACAGTAAGCACAGATACTTTAGGAGTTTTGGTTTTAGAAATGAAAGTGTGAACATGTTGACTATATAGCATGAACCCATAAATGTGATAAATTAACACATATATAAAAATATGTACTTTTCCAGTGCACTTGAAAAGAAAATTTCAGAAACAATGACAGTGCCACAAATCTTCATCTTAAACAAGGGTATAATAGCGATTTTTCTGTTCTTTCATCAAATTCTACTCACCTAAGGTTTTCCATGATTCCATTTTTATTAAAAAATTAGCCGTCTTTTCAACTTGTCATGATTGGGAGGGCTCCTTCTAGTTCATTGTTTCAGGGACTTTTATATATTTCCTGAACAATCTGGATCTCAGGATCTCCCACCCTAACTAAAAAACCCTTTTAGGCTGGGTGGGAGAAGGGAGAATTTAAAACAACATAGATTATTAGATGCCTATGCCATTTTCTTACATTGTAGATTTCCTATGACACACATGCCCAGCTCAGTCTGGAGCCAGGCTTGATCAGAGAGGCCTCACCAATATTTGTGAGTTTTCTAGTGCCCTACTTCCCTCTCCACAGACCCTCAAAATTCTGCCTCTGTGAAACAGGAAGGGCAGAAGACATATAGTGTGTTCCAGTAACCTGAATTTTCCATTGGTATTTACAAGATGAGAAAGTTTCACTTTATTAAATGCAGTGGTGAATCACCTAAAGTGATGGGATGTGAAAGACAATGCATCCTGTGGTTAGAGAATGAGGTTTGCTGTCAGACAGATGAGGTGTGAATTCTTATTCTTACACTTGGTAACTATAAACTTGAGCATTGCACAAAGCAATGACTCCTTCACCAACCCTATCAATCTATAATGATTATTTCATTGTGTGGTCCCTCATCACACCAATTATGGTATCACATAATCATATGATCTAAGAATCTATGTGTCATAGTGGAAAGCTGACATAATACAATGGTTAATTTTGTCAACTTAGCTGGGCAATTATACCCAGATTATACCTAGATACATTACTCTGAATGTTTCAGTTCACTGAAGAAGTATAAAATAATATTTTGCTATAGTATGTGTAATAATTTATTAGTTTCAGAAAAACTGCTTGATGCTACAAAATGTCAGAACTCGTCAATCTAATGTGTTGCTTTGCTTGTCATTTATAAGTTACTTATTCTTAAAATGGTATTTGATAAATAAAATCCTATTTAAATGAAAGTCACAAAAAATGCAGAAATAGAAATAATTAGAACAGCACTAAAGACCATATAACATTACAAATTTTAAATAAGTGCTGTGCTGTTTTCAAACAAAAATTTTCATTTGGTTAGGAATGTTAGCAAGTAAATTTCAAAGCTTCTATCATAAAACAAATATATTTAAAATCATTATGTAAGAAAATCAGGTTGTTTCAATGGTATTTGCTTAATATTAAAATAAGATGTGGCAGAGAAAGTTTTAAGTGGCAAAAGGCTCACATTATAGGAACTTCAGAGAAAGTGAAGGCAAGAAAATCAAAGCAATAAAAATTGTTTCACTACCTCAAATGTTGACTTTTAATACTTGAATTTCTACATGTTAATAAAAGTGCATTTAATGATGACATATGTAAATATCATTTAAAGTTGTTGATGACAAAGTTTTAATGTATCTATGCATTTCAGTGTTTTGTTCAAGGCAAAATTTGAAAATTATCAAAAACTATTTAACTGATTAAGGTACTCGGCCCTGGAGAGTCTGTTTGGATGACTTAAACAAGAGAAATTTATTTTCTCACAGCTTTGGAGACTGTAAAGCTGAGATCCAGGTGCCAACAAGATTGGGTTTTAGAAAAGCTTGTCTTCCTGGTGTGCAAAGAGCTCCTTTCTCATGTATTCACACAGCCCTTCTTCAGAGCATGTGGCAGATAGACAGAATAAGCTCTCTGGTGTTTCTTCTAGTGAGGGTACTAATACCATCACCAAGCCCTAGTCTCAGGACCTCATCTAAAGCTAATTATCTCTCAAGGGTTGATCTCCAAATACCATCATATGGTGGAGGTGTGGGGCAGGGGGGAGCAGCTAAGTCAGTGGGATGGAGGGGGGTATACATTCAGTCCATAGCACACACTTTCTCATAATTATGGTCAGGAAAATAAGATAAAGCACTGGCACCATGAATAAAAATACTCATTCATAAAACTCCATATGGAGATATTTTTTCCTAAACTAAATTTAAAATGAAATTGTATTGATTTGCCATTTGTTTATAAAACTGTAATTTCAGGAGTATAGCTTCATATTTGACATGTGCACATTTCCCTCATCCATCACCAAAGTTCTATTACTTCATCCCCTCCAAATCTCTCCCCCCACTTGGTAACCATATTATTTTTCAAAAAGAAACTGTGGCATATTTATCAAAAACAATATTCAATGGACTATTACTCAGCTGTTAAAAAGATAAAAACCTTGCCTTTTTTTTTAACAATATGGATGGCAGATAATATAGTTATGCTAAGTGAAACAAATCAGAAAGTGAAAGTTACCAGATGATTTCACTTACTATGAAGGTAAATATTTTTCTAGCTGAGAAATCTCTTCTGCTAATCACAAAGTTACAAAAGGGGTATCCAGTGATGTCAGTCAGATCAGTCACAACATCTAATAAATCTCATCCACCAGAAATGGACAATGGAGATTAGTGAGCCTAATTTTACCTCGCACATCTCAGTCTGTTGGAATTCTAATGTTTTAGTCATTGTCACTCTTAATTAAATGAAGAATTGTATTACTTCAGTTAAGAATTTATTCTTTCTAGATTTTAGTTTTTGAAGTAACCCTTTAGAACTGAATCTGAATGATTTACAAAAACGAAGCTCTCAGGAAGATTCCATTTTACTCCCAGACTACTCTACTACTCTCTCAGAGATAAGTGTAATGAGATGCTCCTTTTTCAAATCTCCAAATCTCCACAGCAGATATGGACAAGGATAAAAACAGGATTTTATCATGATTATTCTTAGGCCCTTGATATTTAATTCATAACTTTTTCTGATCACAAAGGTATTACAATACTTGGCAGATTAGAATCCAATTCCAATTCCAATTATAACTTTAAAAATCAGGTGTGTAGACATAAATACCACAGAGAGACATAGCTAGAAAATTTATCCCTGACCTGTATGGAATTATGAAAACTGAGTTTTAATCTAATCATTTGTCATAAATTAATAGGTTTAAAGCTCTACATAATGTTTTAAAACATTGTCTATTTATAATACTCCCTATTTTATTTGATACTTACAAATCATAAAGAAATAGTGGGTTTTTTCACCTATTCTTTCCCACTCAATTATTAACAGTCACATCTACTTCCTTCAAAAGTAGTCAGTATGGATTGAAAAAATATCAAAGATCCCACCCTCACAGAGGAACGGTGATCCTATTTTATGGACTAAGGAAGAAAAATATTTTAAAATGATGGTTCCCCTACAAAATTTTTACAAAATGCAACATGTTTTCCATTATGAGAAAATTTTCACCAATCATTTGAGCTCAGAGCTCCTCCCCATGTAGACACCACCCCTTATTCATACAGGTAACATCAGTGTGATATGTTGGTTCCACCTATATCACTGGCAAATCTAATTGATGAACTAGAGAAGAGATTGTAAGGAAGAAAGAAAGTTTGTAGGATAAAACGTACAAGAGGAAATTTCTCTACATGGTAAAGTAAGTACTAAAGATGGTAGAAAATTATAACAAAATTTACACTATGCATAATGCTTACATCCTGTCTCTTAAAGTAACCCAGTACTTATGTGACTTTTCGGATCAGTTGGCCTCATATCAATCATGAATACAATTCTATGTAACAGCTCATTCATACCAGTAGATTTGGGATTTGCTGCCACAATTTGAAGAGTATTCTTTGATTCTATTTTTTACATAATAAGGAAAATATGAAAAACTACATTTATACTGACAATTTCCTGTTTCTGTGAAACATTGTGTCTAAGTAGAATTTACCTCACACCTGATTCCTGTATTTTGAGTAAAATTAGGAATTCTAAAAGGTGTAGTGAATAATTAATTGGTTTGGGTTTCTGAGGCTGTTATCTATTTTGTGAAACTCTACCCCAGCTCCCCACTAGGACACCAACCCACTCTGAATTCAGTTCCTGCACTGCATTTAGTCCCCATCGCCTTTGTTCTGAGGGATGGTGCATGTGGCCCAGTCCTAAGCTAGTCTATGTATCACTTTCTCCCAGCCAGTTGATTATTACTTCACAGCTCACATCCCTGAATCTATTGCAGTCATCTTGCCACCAAAAGCAGCCTGCGAAGAAAAAAGAGTTTCAAGAAGAATTAAGTTAGAGGAATGACCCTGCCGATAAGAGGAAAATTAAGAAACAAATCCAGGCACTGCCTGTGTCTGATCTAACATCCAGGCCTCCAGGCTTTTCTACATGCTGTTCCTCTATCTGGTCAGTCCTTTTGCAGAGAATCCCATTGCACATTCCCTCACTTTCTTCAGGAGTTTCTACAACTGTAACTTCATGAGAGAGATCTTCCCTGACAACCTTACTATGTTTTCTTCTTCAAAAACTTTGTCATTATTGCTATATGGAATATTTTTTCATTTTTATTTTCCTTTTTTGCAGAGGAGACTTTGTTCGTTTGGTTTACAGTAATATGTCCTGTACCTAGCACTGAAAAATAGTTTAATAAATATTTATAAGATTAATAAGTAAATAAACACCTGATTTGAGAAAGGTACAAACAGGTAGTCTTTTTAATTCATTCAAAATAAAGCCACAAAAAAGTTGCACAAATGTATTAGGACTTCAGCATCTCTCTCAACGAGCATCACCAGCCTACAATATCATGCCATAATTTCTCACCCCATCTCTCCTATGCATATACGTCTCTTCCCAAACCATCCAACACTTAAGATGCCTACACAGTCAGCTAATGAGTAATTTTCTATTAGAGAAAAAGCAACTATAACAACAAAAATAATCCTATAAAATATCAGGACCACATTGAGCAGTCTCAAAAGAGAAAAGAGAAATTCACAGTTAGACATCTTCCTTCTTATCTGTATTTTTTTATGAACAAATCATAACAGATAGTGAATCATCTGAATGAACATTAGACTCTATATTTATTAGATAATTAAGTTGGATGGTGAAAGAATGATTTTGCATAGTGGGTCATATTGCTGGGCTTTATTGTTCATCTTCATTAATTTTATCGTGTGTGTGTTCACAAGGTGCTCTGGGTCACAGATTTCCTATTAAAGGCTTCATATAAATGATGGGTTTGTGGGCCTCCTTGCCCTATTCCTTACCTCTAGGGTGATGTGATGAGAGCCAGAGCAAGTGTCTTATGTTGAGTACCTGAGTACCCGTAGCTGAGTCAGCAGGAAAATGATCTCTGTTTCCTCTGCTTTAAGAAAACCGGTTGTTCTGTCCCCTCCTACACCAGTCCTTTAGTGCATAAATAAAACCTCTTGATGGGACCATGATAGCCTTGAGTATCTGCAGCTTTTATGACCTAGAGGTGTCTCCAAACACTAGGTTATATCCCTTTGAGATGTAAATTCCTAGAAAGAAAGCCACTCTAGTCTTCCTGGCATCTTGGAGGTCACCTAGGAACCTCATCTGACTGTGACTATTTCACCCTTTCTGGGAGATAAGTTAGGTTTTGTTACCCTATCAGATCAAACCAAATTAACAATGACTGCAGATGTAATTCTCATCTTACGTACAGTTTCATGAGACTAGGAGCTAATAGGAGCGCTGAGAAATCCAATGAATTTTCATTCATTCATCAAAATGGAAGACATTTTGTTTTCTTTAAAAGGTATATAAAGACAATTGTTATGTGTAATTTTATAACTGGCACACTTATAGCTGCATACAAATAAGAGAGCTGACCTACATAAAAAGAGATTCATGTGAATAAGGTTTTAAATCTGTTCAAGGACAAGATTGGATTATCACCTCCACAAATAAACCTTATAAAATCCTAAGGGATAACAGAACTATACAATTTTAGTGGGTTTACTGAGTGTGGATAATGTCAATACTAAAGAAAAATGGTTGATATCATAAAAACAATCGTCTTTCAGTTCCAAACCCATCATTTAATATTCTATCTTGAGACGCAGGGCTGGGACTCTGCAAATCACATTTATACTTGGCTGACTAGTTCTTATAGGTTTGGCCATCAAGGGGCACTAAAAAGTGACTGAAGGTTAGAGAAGGGAGGAATGGGCCTGGATCCACTGTTACTGTCAGCATCACCCCAGGAGTGGACCCTTACCCCAGGAGCATCACTGTAATTGTTTCTCATAGTAGCAGATGATTCCAATTTCTAATATTTTTAGGCTCCCTAAAGAGTTCTGTCACCCCCCACCACCCCCCTTCACATATACCAAAAGCAGTCAAACAGCATCCATGCCTAGAGGCTGGAGACCCAGACTCTGAGCTCCTGA
This sequence comes from Galemys pyrenaicus, assembly GCA_019455555.1. NCBI lineage: Eukaryota > Metazoa > Chordata > Mammalia > Eulipotyphla > Talpidae > Galemys > Galemys pyrenaicus. The sequence goes on from JAGFMF010011632.1 coordinate 4,941,596, forward strand.
GGCTGCAGTACTGGTTACACAAGCTCCTCTTCCGGGCTGTGACTTACTTTTCTTCCCTCAGCCTAAGGGGTGGCAGACTTTTTCTTACTGTTACCTCTGTAATCCCTTTTGCTTAGTCAAGTAATCACTACATGCTTAAACAACTTCTTAAATTCTTTAAGAATTTAAGTGAGGACATAGGAGATGGGAACAGGTACTCAATAAGGATCAGGGGAACCCAAGCCCACTTATCTATATGAATAAGGAACCATCAGTGGGAAACAGGAAGTTGCACCAAGCCCAGGTATCAAACTAAATAAAAAACCATCATTGAGAGTCAGAGTGCCCTCCCCCCACCTAACAAAGAGCTGAATGTTCAGACACCAACATAACCAAAGTCACAAACCAAAGCCCTTTTGGGAAGTCAGGCCCACAAAGGGTGGGAAACTCCAATAACCTACAAGACTCCATGTCCCCAACCAATCAGTGAGAGACACAATGTGGAGACACCTAGTGGTCAAATCCTCAATCCTTGCTCACTATACCCATATAAATACCGACTTCTGGCCCTCTGCTTTGGGACACCTCTTGTCCTTTCTCTTAACTATTAATAAATCTCTTGCTGTTCCTCTGAACTCTGGTCCCCACAATGAATTCTTTCCTTGCTGAAGGTAAGAACCGAGAGAGCCCACCTGGGCCTTTTCCCAGAGCTGGGCCTTTTCCCAGAGCTGGGTCTTTTCCCAGAGCTGGGCCTTTTCCCCACCCCCATTTTTTCCACCCAACAATGCTGCCAGAATTGGGCAACGCCAGAAACTTGGGTATACCGTCTATTTCAAGTAGATGATTCTCTCAATCAAATAATGAGATTTGAGAACATCTAAGATGTATGGAAGCAGCAGAGTGAAATGGATTTAGTGAGAAGAGAGTAGGATTTCTGATGTAGTTCTCAAACTCCAGTATTCTCTAAAATCACCTGTAGGAGTTGTTACACATATAAATATTAGAGTCTACCAGCAGGCCATTTGGTTTCAAGAGTTTGAAGAGGATTCCAGGATTGCAAAACTTAACAGAGTGAATAGAACAAAAGTGCTGATGCCTACAAGATTTCTTTGGGAATAATGAAATATTTTTAATTAGGGGTTCCTAATTAATTTTAATGTGGGGTTCCTACAAGACTTTGAAAAAATATATTGAATTTTATTTTTCAGATGGGTGAACTATGTGCATATACATTATATCTTTTTTTTTAAGATTGTATTTATGCATACAAGAGATGGGGTACAGGCCAGAAATGTATGTATGGGTTTGACGGGGGAGGTGGGGGGGGTAGTGAGAGGATTCACCAGAGACAGAGTGGGGAGCAGAACAGGCAGTTCGACTGTAGTACACTGTTGAGGGCAGCAGTGGATCAGACAGGAGAGGTCTGCTGTGCCATGTGGGTCCCCTATCTGGCCAGGGATTGAACTCAGTGCTACAGTGGCTGCGGAAGCCCCACAGTGCAACGCTCAACCCACTGGGCCACCAGGGAGGCCCCATATACATTATATCTTAATAAAGCTGTTTAACGGCCTCCCTAGTGATGTAAGAGGTTAAGTTGCAGCACTATGGAGCAATCTGAGACCACTTCAACATGAGTTCAATCCCTGGCCAAGGAATTGACCCACATGGCACAGCAGACCTCTCCTGTCTAGCCCGCTGCTCCCCTCAGCAATGTATTTTGGTCAATGCACTTGTTCTGTTCCCCACTCTATCTCTACTGAATCCTCTTATGTCCCCTCTCCCCCGAACCCCTGCACCTCTGGCTTGAACACCAGTTCCTATATGCATAAATAAATCAATCTTTTAAATTTTTTTCTTAAATAAAGATGTTTTTAAAAATAACTCATATGGTTTTCCTTTCCTGAATTGATAACAACTGATAGAATGAACAATTAAAAATCAGAGAGCCCATAAAAGAAAATAACATAAGCACGAGGTCTTAGTAAGATCAAGATTCAAAACCTACTGATAACATGACCAAGAATTTATCTAACTCTGACCCTCAAAATACATGGATTTCAATGTTAAGTATGTCCAAATCTAATGATGACTTGTATAAAAAGGTTTAAAAATAATTTGAATACCTCCTCATTTGTGCTTAAAATATTTGGACAAGAAAATTTATTCATCTTAAATTCCATAATGTCATTACACTTGTTGCAATTTTGCCAAGGAAGTGTTAAAATGTAAGAAATCACATGTGAAAAAAAACCCTCTAATTAAAAGAGGTTTAATCTCAGAGGCAGCAACATAAAATCTCGTAAATAAGCTTATACCACCCCTCAGATCCGGACTCACACCTTACAAGATTAAACAGCACTCAGTAGTTAAAAGATCCAGAATCACTAGTGTTAATCATATTTTTCACTCATTATAAGACAAATTAACACAACTGGAATTTCAAGTGAAAAATGAAAGTATATCATAGATATTTCCAAGCACTTATACTAAAGCTTTGCTATTGGAGATTTTCAGCTATTATAAACACCTTTCTCATACATTTTCTTTAAAGTGTATTAAAGCTAAGATAAAAAGGAATCTCTTCCCAGTCTTATTTAATCTGTTTGGGAAAGTTATATTTTTATGTGGCACAATATGTCAGTGTGTTGAATTTCCTTGCTGAATTATTATATTCTCTAAATGCTGATTCAAGGCAATTTTAGATACAATTTTTCTCTTATAAGAGATAACAGCAAGTAAAATAAAACATACAGAAGTGCCAAAACTACCTTCAACAATACACTATATCAATATTATGTACTAAATTCTGACAGATTTTTTTCCATTTCCAATTCCTTTATTTCCAAAATGTTCCTTTTTCAATGAATATTTCCAGACTAAAAGCCTGATGCTTTTAAATAAACAACTACTCAGGGCTTTCGTTTTGCCTCTCTTTTAATCATCCCTCAGTCAGTTTTCTATAAAAACTTGACGATCTAAATCACATTTAGGGTTCTTCCAACATTAAGAGGAATCTTCATTCTCCTTAAACTTCTATTCCTCACCTCCCTTTCATTGAATAGTCTAGTTTTTCTTTAAAGAAAAGTCAGCAAACTTCCTTGTTTCTTAATATTTCTCTTGTTTTTTTGTTAAAAATTGGTTATTTTCAATAATATAGTGTGGTTATTCTGTAAATCAGACCTTCACTAGGCTTTGGATTGTAGCTACTATTGGTACTGGTACTACTTTTTGATTCTTTAATGACTTTTGTGAATCAATTTTGTTAAGCCTGTCTTCTTGCTAAGATGCAGCCATTCATGTCCCTGGTTGGTCAGGTTAGCAGTCAGCTGATGACTGGACATATTTAGTTAGATGCCTTAGTTATACTTTGTTAAATGTTAATTTCCTGCCCCTGCAGGTGGGTTTTGTATACACCCTGAAGAACACATACCTCCGCAGTTCATTCCTCTGCCTTACCCCTTCCTGCATGTTTAGGAACTCAGGGTCTGTCAGAAATAAGAGCTTTGATTTCCTCAGTTCACTCCTGACCATGTACCCAGGTGGCACATGCACGTGGTATTCTGTTCTTGCCAGAAAGAAACAGTTTCAAAGGTTGCTATGGGACACAAATACACTGATTCAAAAGAATACCTGCACCCCTATGTTTATAGCAGCACCTTTACAATAGGTAAGACCTGGAAACAACCTAAATCCCAAAAACAGATAAGTGGATTGGGAAGCTGTGGTACACATACACGATGAAATACTATTCAGCAATCAAAAAAGAAAAACTAGACACATTCATAGGTACATGGATGGAACTGGAAGGGATTATGCTCAGGAAAGTAAGTCAGAAGGCAAAAGAAAAATACCAGATGGTTCCTCACCTAGGAGGAATATAAGGGAACCAAATAAGGATCAAGGAAAGGAATAAGAACAATAAATAATAACAATAAAGACACAAAACCCAAAAATGAAAAGACAAGGACAAATTGGGGACACCTGGTGGGGAGGAGGGGGAGGGTTAAGGGAAGATGGGAGCACGGGGGACTGAGGTGATGGTGCAATGGTGATATGGTGATGGGGAATACATGGGGGTTACAACTGATGTCAAATATATATAAATTAAAGGGAAAAAATAGAATTAAAAAAAAAAAAGGTTGCTATGGACGTCTCTTTTTTCCAGATTTTCTTGGCATCTTTTGTTCAATTTATTCTTTGTCCCAACTTTTACCACCCCAATCACATAGTTATGATAACAAACAGTTATAACTAATTTTTATTGAAAAGTGCCTCAGGAATAAAATATTCATGGTGACCACATTTTGAGTCAGTTGAATAAAGCAAGCCCTGTGAGTGGTAGTTACCTGGGAACTGGCAACTAGGGAAGATCATAGCAGTTCTATGGGGAAGGGAGGAATGAGGGATTTCACCACCATTCTACCCACCCCAATGGCTATTTGGCTACTAGTTTTCTCAGCATCAGTAGATACAGTGTGCCAGTTTTTAAAGTTACCATGGAGCTGCAGAGCGGAGATTGAAATATGACAAATTAAAATATCACAAAACATGCTGTTCTTACCAAGAATCTGCCACTTTCCTTTTTCTCAAATATGAGCTCCTTGAATTGTTGCAAGCCTTAGGTTAAATTCTAGAGTTCAAAACTTAGTGAATTTGACCATTTTTGCAGAGTTCTCATTGTTGTTATAGGAAAATGATTTTTGGAGCTCTTCACTCTGTTATTCCTATTGACATTGCCTCGACTTTTTGAAGTCACATTTTCCTAATTTCTCTCCACCTCTCTACCCCACTATGGAGCTATTCATTCTTTCATTTGTAAGGTAAATACTGATGTGCTTAAAGGTGCATGGTGATAAAACATGGGAGAATGCAATACAATTTGTCGTGGGAAGAAAGAAAATCTCATTTTATGGGCAAAAATACTTTGTTTGAATTCTCAGACTTGAGTAGTTATTCTGTTGGTTGGTCTAAAGGGAAAAGGCATTCTCGAAAATGTGTGTGGTTTAAGAAAAAGTATGGGGGCATGGTGCTGGAATGTGTGTTCCTGGAACTGTACTTAAATGCTTCAGTTTTATAGAGATTAACAATGTATAAATGTCCAAAATGAAGATGAAATTAGGAAATGCTAGTCAATGAAAAAGAGGTGAGAGTTCTGAAGTGGGAATGATCCTGGTGTCTTCCTAACATGGAAAGAAGTGCGACAGGAGTGAGGTGAGTCAATATGTGAGTGAATCACACTAGATGAGGTTCGAGAGGGTTCGGGGCCCACCCCAAAGGCACTGTGAGAGAGTTTGGAACTTAGTCACAATGCAGTGGGGAGAATTTTCTAATTTTATTTTATGTTCCTGTCCCTTTTATTGCTGAATTAAGATTTCCAAAACAGGGAGCCTCCCTGGTGGTGCAGTGGGTTAAGCAACACACTATGAATCAAACCATAGCCACTGTAGCATGAGTTCAATCCCTGCCACTAGCCGGGGTAGTGACCCACATGGTGTGGCAGACCTCTCCTGCCTCTCCCGCTGTTCCCCTCAGCAGTGTATATTTCAGTTGATCTGCCTGTTCTGTTCCCGGTTCTGTCTCTGGTGAATCCTCTCTTCTTCTGCGCCTCTGGCCTGTACCCCAGCTCTTGTATGCATAAATAAATATATATTTTTTAAAAAAATAAATTTCCAAAACATTATTATAATTATATAATGTAATTTTTAAACAGTCATTTTTAAAAACTGTCAGTCATTTGATTTCAATAGATCAACATTTCTATTAAAATACTATATACAGAATTGAAATTTTCACATAATCATAAATACCTCCACATGTACAGGTCTCCCCCACCCCCTGCAAATAAAAACATCTATGCAGGTGTCTTTGACCACAGTTTTCACACTCACACACATGCTATAGCTGCAAAAGTTCCTTTGGGGAAAGGAATTCCAGATTGCTCTCTCTCCTCTTAACCTCCTGGGAGCTACTGTGAATGCCAAAAGTCATCTTACAGAACAGAATCACTAAGAGCAGGGATTTAATGAAAGTGTTTATGGACAGAAAGTTTACAAAGACAAACAACAAATATTTAAATGTGATAGGGTCATATTAGCCCAACAAATACTAAATTTTAATTTGGTATTTTAGTGCAATTTTAAATAAAAATTTTTACAGGTTTATTTACAGGTAAACTAGATATAATTGAAAATAAAATACCATTTGTAGGTTTTCACACTTTTTAAATGAACATATTGGGTAGTACTAATAACTTAAAAACTGTTCAATTCATTAATGTGACTTCCATATGCTTTATTTAATATCTCATGAACTTTAAATGCACATTGACCTCAGACTGTCAAATTCTTTTAAATGTCTTTTTTTTTAAATATATATTTATTTATGCATACAAGAGCTGGGGTACAGGCCAGAGGTCTGAGGAGGGTGAGAGGATTCACCAGAGACAGAATGGGGAGCAGAACAGGCAAATCAACTGAAATACACTGTTGAGGGGAGCAGCAGGTAAGGTAGAGAGGTCTGCTGCACCATGTGAGTCACCTCCTGGCCTGGGATCAAACTCGCGCTGCTGTGCAGCAGATGCTTCACAGTGTGGTACTCAACCCACTGCACCACCAGGGAGGCCCAACTGTCAAACTCTTATTCATAATATACTTATGCCTTTTGATGGGTATTTGAAATTTCATGACATAAGTTCTTTATTGTATTAATATTTAACAGGAGTTATCTAATGTTTTATGAGTCAAGATCTTCACCAACAAAATGGAGAATATATATATCACAATTTCTATTTTTAACTTTTTTTTTGTTTAGAAATGTTTATATATACTATGTTGCAGAGATATCTGTAATTTTTACTTTTATTCATAAAATGCATTATTTTGAGAAACATAACCTCCACTTAAAAACAACTTTTGAAGAAATGCAATAATTTTTATGACAGTCATATTTACATAACAATTTCTAGCAACATTTTCTGATGAAAAACCATCCAAAACTTCTTGTTGCTAAACTCTTCACACCTTTAATAATCGGAACAAATTTCTACAAATGCTTTCCAGATTATTTACTTTATTTAATTTTAATTCTACCTTTCCTAATTTTACTTGAATAAAATTCATCAAATTGATATCATTTGCTTTAATAAACATCATTATTACTATGAATAAACAACTGTATGTTCACTTATGAGAGTTTTTAAGTGTAAATGATCTTTGGGGTAAAAAGGGAGAATTCTCTTGATAAAAATTCATGTAATAAAAGTATGCATTTTTTAGAACTTTTTCTTCATCCTATTATAGGATTGGTAGATGGCATTATTGATCTTTTCTATTTCTTACATACATGAAGAATTCTGGGGACTCAACAGCACTCACTGCCTGATATCTTGAAATTTCTATCTCAGTGGAGCTGACAATTGCTGTACATCATCTTTATTCACAGAACTATACAGTCTATTTTCCTTTGTGTTCTGTTTATGAATTGATTTGGAAAGCAAATGCATTAAGGACACACACATACATATACTTATTTCTTACCAACACTGAGTATCTAGGAAGTAATATATTCATTTATACGTAGTACAAATTGCTCATTTATTCTGGATCGTTCATTCCTTTATTAGAAATTATCTGAGTTAAATTTCCTATACTTAATTTGTATATCCCAACATGACTTCGATTAATGACTAAACCAAGTCCAGGATCACTAACAATAATAAATAATGTTACTGCATAGGTAAATTTAAACCCTTAACCACACTTTCAAAACTATTAGGTTATCTTTACATTATTCATCCAATGTTCTACAAATAATATAAATGTCTATGGAATTTCAAATGTTTGTGTATATGAAAATGTATATCAAATCACTTTACCTGAAAAATACAAACATTGCCCCCTTTTAACCCCCCAAGTTTAAAGATGTTTCTCTGCATATCTACTCAGATTTTCTTTCCTTCAAAAATGACAAGCAAACATAATTAATAAAAAAAGTCTTTGAAACAATTATTAACAAATAATGAGTGCTTTGAAATGCAGGATAATAAAATTCTTCTCATTCAGAAAAAGGAACTCTACTACACTGCTGGTAGGAATGCAAGTTAATCCAACCACTACAGGAGGCCGTATGGCGGTTCTTCAGTCTACTAGGGATGGAACTACCATATGATCCAACAATCTCACTCTTAGGGATCTACCCAAAGGACACAAAAACACCAGTCCAAAAGAGCACCTGTATCCCCATGTTTATTGCAGCACTATTTATAATTGGTAAGCCCAAAAATAGATGACTGGATCAAGAAGACGTGGTACATATATACAATGGAATACTATTCAGCAATCAAAAATGACAAACCAGGGCCATTTATAGAAACATGGATGTAACTAGAAGGAGTTATACTCAGTGAAACAAGTCAGAAGGCAAAAAAATATATATTGGATGGCTTCACTTTTAGGAGAAATGTGAAAGAACAACAACTACAACAAAAAATAAAAAAGAAGAAAACCAAAAAAACAAGAGAAAGCTCAAGGAAATGGGCAATTACAACCCAAAACAAACAAACTCAACAAGATCAAAAGGTTAAAGATAGACCAAAGGGAACATGGTGGGGGTGGAGGGAGGGGAGGGCAAAGACGGGGATGAGGGAATAAAGAGCACAAGGGACTGAGGTGATGGTGCATGGGTGAAATGGTGTTGAGAACTCCCTGAGAACTACAACTGTTGTCAAATACAATTAAATAAATCTAATTTTAAAAAACATAAATTAAAAAATAAATTCTTCTCTTTTAGATATTCTAAGAAAAACAGTTTCTTTGACTACCATTTTTGAAAGCTTAGCCTACATTTCACTTCTGAAATATTTTCTAGAAAGCTTTTATTGGAAAAATGTGAAAGCCATTTTTAGGTACTTACCCTTTTTTCTAGTTTCATTTTATTACTACTTTAATATTACCATCTTCTAGCTGTGTGACTTTTGCCATTTTTTTTTTAGTATTATAAGTCTGTTTTCTCTTTTATAAATGGAAAAGATAATGACAATACACTCCTAAAAATATTGTTGGGTAAATTTTATTTCATTGCTTCATTTGTGTTTAGTACCTAATAAATATAGAATAAATTCTGCTTTCATTAGTATCATCATGATCACTAAATGTATTCTATTAATTGACTGAATTTTTCTACTATAATGAGATGTCAAAATTTCCCCCCAAATTTAATGAGGTATGACTTATGAATGATAATGCATATATTGGCATTGTACAATATGATTTTAAGGTATATAACATGATTTAGTAGACATATACATTATAAAATGATTAACACAATTAAGTTAGTGAACATAACAATCAACTATCTTTTCATGCAATGAGAACACTTAAGACCTACTCTCTTAGCAAATTTCAGTAAAGCAATATAGTATTATAAACTAATTACTATTCAGTTTCCAGAACTTACCTATAGTTGAAAGTCTGAATTCTTTGCCAACACCACCCTATTTCTTCTATCCCTGAGCTTCAGGCAACTAATGTTTTATTGAAGGATAACTACCTGGTTACTTATTACCTCTACAGGGGATCCCATGTATCCAACTCTTCACAATCCAAATTTAGATATATGATGTTACATGACATTATTCTGTAGCTCCATTCACATTGAGTTCAACTACTTTATTTACTGCATAGTTGGATTCTGTGTTCCTTCTATACTTTCCTTGGCTACCTAGTCACAATTGATGACATTTTAGTGCCTTCTTTAAAAATCAAGTTTTTGCTTATACCCCTACTTGAATGCTCTACACTGGCTTCATATCCAATTTTCATTATTATGAAAAAAGTTCATATCCAGATACTACCTCACTTTTTGAGTTAAATACTTAGTAACATTTAATTATTCGTAAAGTCTTATTCTAGATAAACACATATTTCAGCAAATTATTTTACAGAAATACTTGCCTACCATCAGCACTAGAGAAGATACTGTTGATTCTTGGGAGTTGATTTGATACGTCTCTGAGAACTGTGGGGTATTGAAAATTTTACATCATCTATTTGGATCAACTATTATTCATGAGCTGAAAAAATGTTTTGCAGATAATGTTATGCCTTTTTCAGTGCTTTTAGATATTATAACAAATTAAATATAATTTCTTGTAAGCATTACTAAATTTACCGCTTTATGTTATTATGTACTCTTCAATGGATGCTAAACCGTAATTGCACACATCTGGGATTCCATAGACATTTTTTATATAAAAATAGGATCTTCATATTGCAAAGTTTTCAAATAAAGATGAACAATAAATAGTCCCTGATTTCAAGGAGTTTACATTTTAGTGAAGAAAAAAATACAAGTGTGAAATGGACACAAAATAAAAGCCATACTGTGGCAACAGGATGTATGATATGACAGTAAGAAGTTAGAAGAAGTTAATTCACTGGAAAACTTTAAAAGATATCATTGTCTTTATAAGTGTTGAAACAATTGTACTATCTAATTGCTTCATATTTTATTTGGTCACTTCTTATAAAACTTAGCATCTATCAACACATTTAAATCTACTCTTTTATTCAGGCTTGTTACAAATAATATAAATGTTGATTTATATTTTATTAACAAGGCGGTGGCAAAGTACAGACTAAAGCTAAAACCAGCCTCCCAATTTACTTATTTATCATACTTACAGCTAATTTGCAATAGTCACATATTTGAATAATGTAATTGAAACCATATGGTGAGAAAAATCTGAAAATATTTACTCTGGTTCTTTACAGTAAATATCTACTATGGCTCCATTTATATTAATTTGAGGTTTTCCTGGAATGATAACCCAAAATTTCTTGTTACCCTAACATCCCAATGCTTCTGGTAAATTACTGAAGCAGCTTGCTATAGAATTGATCTCATTTTCCTGGACCCTATTCCCCTGGAATAACTAATCAAGAAAGTGAAAGTACCTGTCTACATCATATATTTTTTAAATGGTGGAACTGCTCAATATTCATTATAGTCATGGTATAGAGACAATTCACATATTCAACAACAAATGGATGAATAAAAATCGATACCTCTCTCTGTCACACACACACACAAGCATTCATAATGGAATACTACTGAGCCATAAAAAATGATAAAATATTTCTATTTGTGACAACATGAATGGACCAGGAGGAGATTTTGCTAAGTGAAATATGTCAGAAGGAGAAAGACAAATAACATGATTTCACTTACTTGTAGAATGTAAACAAAACAATAAAAAATGCTTAGAACTCTGACAACAGAATGGTTGTTACCTGAGGAGATGTGGTGGGGAGGTAGCTGGAACAAGCCTAGGGGTCCAACTGGGTGGCAGTGGATAGTAACTGATCATTTGATCATAGGCATAGTTGCAGATGAAAAATTGTTCATCTGAAACTTACACAGTATTATAAACTAATGTGATTTCAATAACAAATAGGGTGGCACTGAACTGCTCCCCCTTTCATTTCAGACTTTAGCTACCCAAACTAATTTAGGCCCACAGCTTAATTAATTCCCTAACTGGCTCTCCTATACATCATTGTAGCAGTATTTGAAAATGGACACATTTAATTGCATTTGAAAAAAGTTTTTCTCAGAAAGGAATCAAATATATCACATGGAAATATATAGCACTATTGAACAGTCAAAACAGTTCTGACATTGGAGAACTTACAGTGTGAATATATTTAAAAGTTTGGAAGTAAACTGCACTTTTCTAAGCAGCATAAAGAGACACCTATATATAAATACAGTATAAAAAGTAAATTTTATGCTCTCAAAGTCTTTATAAGTAGAACAGTATATATATATGATCTTGATTCAGGATTGCTACCTTTACATATATATATATGTTAGTAAAAAGGTCAAATTATGAACATTTATCAAAGCATTATTCTATCCTGCATTAAGAATATTGAATGACTCTGAGAAAGACTATCCCTAACTCTAAAATGTTTATATGTTTGAGGAGGAGATGCATTATTTACCAAGGTAATCAGAATATTACCTGAGTGCTACAAGAAAAGTATTTTGCATAATAGGAAGGTAAGAGATTCACTTAGACTGGAAGACTGGCATGGGTTCATGGAGAAAGTAGTTTGAAGTTGGGATTTAAAATATGGGCACACTTTTTTTCGAAGCACAAATGAAAAAGAAGAGATTTTCAGATCAAAGGAACAGGTAAACCAAGCATCTAGGCTTGAGATTAATATTTTTGGTATTATTGAATTCTGTATATACTGTAGTTGCAAAGTGTTTTCATTACTAATGTCCCGGTAAGTAATAAAAGTATCCATTTAGTCTTGTATTCAAAATTTAGTTTTATGTTAATTGCTTTCATTTGCAAAATACAGTTATGATTTGAATAATGCAATATGTTTTTTAAACATAGAAATAAGATAACGTACTTTTCCATGGTATGGTTTTAGAGAAAGATTAACTTGCTTTCACAGTGTTTTAAATATGCTATCAATTCCTTTTCTCAATTTCCTTTTTTTTCCTTTAATTCTCAATTTTATTGACAAAATAGAAATATCATTAGTATTTTAGGATATGTAGTATGAGCATCATAAATGCATTCCCTTATGGTTAACACTAGAAGAAGGTAGTCTTACATTTCCTTAAACCATGTTTCATAAAACAAAGAGCTATTTTTTTCTATGAAGTACCGATCTCACATTAAATAGATGTTCAGTACACCAATTACATATAAGCAGAAGTGGCTCTCATGCAGGAAGCCAGCTGAATTGAAGGAGTCACAATACCATCTAGTGTCAGCTATGCACAGTCTCTACTAACACGGAGAACAGTAAACTAAATTAATATAGGGGAAATATAAACAACAAAGACTGTAACCTCTTTCTTCAATAACCTAAAAAATAAATGTCTAGCACTAAGTCCTCCCTTTGATTTATTTTTTATTCAAACTTGCAAGAACAAAATATCAGTTTCCTTAGCATGTAATAAAAAGTCTGCCATGTTTCTGTTAAGACTGACCCCTACAAATAATAGCCCATCAGATTACTGAGCAATTTTTCTTAATAGTATGATCTACTGCGACCATAACAACTTATAGTAATCTCACTCAGCAAAACTATCTATGGTAAATTCAACAATTATTCATCCTTCTTTGCATTATATTTGATACCACTCTATTCACTGATTCTTGGTTTTGGTCCTTAATCACAGTCTAAAAATCGACATCCTCAAATTAAACTGAGCCAGTTTAAGGAAGACATGTGTCTCAAGTATTTAATCCCAACTATGGTGAGATCTCTTGCATGGAATTAGCAGAAGGGAGGAATATCCTTATACTTTAAAGCTCCTTGAGTTCCAGTCCCATCCATTAATTTATTCCTCTTGAAAATTGCTCTAGTGATTGAATTTATTGATTTAGGGCAAAAAGTAAAAATTTTGAACTGATTTTTAAATTAAATTTAATTTTGAATTAAATAGCTCATTTAATTTTTTTATGTATAGTGGGTCTTCACAGTCAGATTCTGAGAAATCTGATTTCAGAAGGGGATTTGTTTATTTCTGATTAACAAAGGATTACCTGCAAAAGTCAATCAAAAAAGTAGCTGAGAGCTGATTTGGAATATATTCTGTATTAAAAAATAGTGATATATTGTGTTGTAGCACATTTAACAAGAGCTCAGTCCACATCTCCTCTAAACTATTTTGAATGAAAGGCAAGATATAATTGACACAGAATAAAACAAATACATTTAAAGTGAAAAATTGGATCATTTTTGAGTCATTCATATTATCATGACTTCATCACCATAACCAACACAATGAATATTTCCCAGACTACCCCCACCCCTGCAATTTCTTCCAGTTCCTCTCTCTACCTACCCAGGACTTATGGACTGAATGTGTTATTCCCAAATTTATATGTTGAAACCCTAACCCACAATACTGCTGAACATAGCCATATTAGAGATCAAGCCTTTAGTGAGCTGAATATGTCATAAAGAGGTGATTAGGGTGGACTCTAATTCAGTATGACAGGGGTCCTTTTATGAAGAGGAAATCTGGACACAGAAACACCAGGACCACACGTGCACAGAGGAAAGACCACGTGAGAGCACAAGATGGTAGTCAGCCGCAAGGAGACGGGCCTCAGAATGAAAACAAGCTGAAGACAACTTGGTTTTTATTACAGTTGACCCTGCAGACAACACAACCTAGTTAACTATGAGAAAATACATTTCTGCCTTTTAAGCTACCCAACAAGTACGCTTTGTTAGGACAACCCTTGTAAGTTAATATGACTGACAACCCTTTTATCACTACAGATTAAATTTTTTAGAATATCATATCATTTTCATTACTAACATTTGAGTGAATTTAGCATAGTTTATTCATCCATTCACTACTTGCTGGACATTTGGATTGATTTCTAGATTAAATTTTTCTATGGCTATTTATTTACAAGTCTGTATTTTTTATGTTTATATATTTTTAAATCTTGTGTAAATATCTAAAGTTGAAATGGCTAGATCACATGACAGACACATGTTTAGCTTTTAGAGAAACTGCTAACGTTGTTTTCTAAATTGTCCCATTTTACATTCCCACCAATAGTCAAAGAGTTGCAGTCTCTAACTGCCAAAAATTGGTATTTGTCAAGCTTTTTAAATGTTAATTCTCCAAAATATAATATATATTATATATATATTAGTATATAATAGCATATTATATAGTATATAATAGCAAAATATAGTATATAATAGCAAAATATAGTATATAATAGCATGTCATTGATTGTTTTTTTAATTTGCATTACATTATGACAGTATTGTTGGGCATCTTTTCATGTGATTATTTGCCAAAGTATATTTTCTTTGGTAGAATGTCTATTGAAATTATTGCAGTTTTATAGAAAGACGCTTCTTATTTCTGAGCTTTGAGAATGCAAAGTTCTTTATCAAATAGGTGATTTGCAAATGATGGTCTCCCAGTTTATGCTTTATCTCTTCATCCTCTTATTTGTGTCTTTCATAGAGCAGAAAATTTTATTTCAATTAGGTCAATTTATCAATTTATTGTGTTGCATCTGAGACATCTTGCCTATACTGGGGTCAAAAGATGTTCTCTTATGTTATGTTCCCCTAGAATTTTTATAGTTTTAGTTTTAAACTTAGGCTCATAATCCATTTAAAATTAATATTAGTAGATAACTGTGCTTTTCTATGTAGACTCAAAGAAGGTAATAAAGCTTTCTGTTTTCAATGATCTACCACCACACTTCCCTGTTTTAATACATATTCTTTCTTTGTCCTGTTTTTTCCACAACCCTCTCTAAGTTATCTTTCTTGCTGTGTCACCAATGCAGACATGTTTCAAACCCTTTCTCCCAGGGTTCCTTTTCTTCACGGATATGCATTAAAAATGAAAAGTAAAAAAAAAAAAAACTTCCGAATCTGCAGTTTTAACTAACATAAACTTGCCTTTTTCTTCCTATAAAACTCTTCTTTTGAAAGAGTTCTTTTTTCATTTCATCTTCTCCAACCCAACATAGCCAGGTTTCCATCGTAACTGTGGCTGACAGTAAACTGGTCTGTCAATACTTGGGATTTTCCTTTGCCACATAAGTGATTCTGCTGCAGCTTTCATCACAAGGGCTCTCTGGGAGGCATTTATAGTAATGACCTCTCCCACTACAGAGAATTGTCTGTTTTGTGTGTCTACTCTACCAAGGCTCCTCATTTTCTATGTATACAACTCTCCTTAGTCTGCAACCCTGTCTTCTTTCCTCTCTGTTATTTGAAACAAGTTTTCACATATTTTCTCTTCTCCTTCTACTCGCTCTACTGGTGGCCATATGAAATCAAGTATTTTACTGCCATCTTTAAAACAATGAATCCCCTTTTATATAAATATTTCTAGTCCAAACTTTTAAACCAGACTTAATAACCAACACCCTGTCGTATATTTCCAGTAGGAATGTCAATTGCAATATAGGACAAACCTAACTCATTCTTCTTTTATCCAAACACATGACTCACTCTGTATTTTCTATGTTGGCTCAACATTCACCCTATCATCTAAATCAAAACTTGTGACTCAGTCTTAATCACTCCCTCTCTTGCATTCTCTAAGAAGTATAATGAAGATTTTCAGTTGTAGCTCTTACTTATAGCTGCAATTCAGGGTTTCTTGCTCTATCCACTATTTCTGCCTTTATTATATCTCATATTTTCTTGAAGTTTGGAAGAAACTTCAAATGGTTTTTTCTCTCTACAAGTCCAACTTCTATACTAATACCCAAGTATGCTTTCTGAAAGGCAAATATGTTCCTAAGAAGTATGTGTGAAATCATGTGTCCCTACTAACTGGACAAAATTTCACCATTCTCATACAGCTACTGTGTGTTCCAGGACCAAGTACCTATATTTGCCAGTCTTTCTTTCAAATCTTATCACTAATAATAACTCGTCTACATGAATTCTAAGATCCATCCATAATGAGTTTCTTTTATATCTTTGCAAATAGGACATTTTAATATACCTTATTACAGGATATGCAAATCTTCCTTAACTGTCCTTCCTTTTCACATCCATTGGTGATTAATACATCCTGAAAATGGCAATTCATTTTTTATTTTGCATAGAATCATCCATGACTCCATAAACCCTAGATAAGTATTCTTTTCTTCCTGAAGCATACACTTCCATAATAGCCCTTAATACATAGTAAGGTAATTATATTTTTATCTATCTTTCTCCACTGCTACACTTGAGGGCACAAGTTGACCCAAACTTTTGTTTACATCCCTGGCGCTTAGGACAATGTTTGGCACACAGCAGCTCTCGACATGTTTGTTAAATGAATGATTGGTTTCTATCTTTTTCTTGAGAGTCTCATTGAAGTAGAGATCATTTGCAATCAAGATATAAACAATTTCTTTCTTCTTTAAGGAAAGGGCACTGGGTATGTTCTAATATAAAGACTTGAAAACTAGAAAATGCATCCTGAATCAGGTGTGACAAAAGATAATTTGATACATTGAGAATATAGTAAACAGTTCAACTCCTTAAGTTTCAAATTGCAATCATAAATTTAAAAAAGCAGTAGTGACATTCAATTCTTATAGCTATTCCTACTGATTTGAAAATGATAAAATATAGTTTGTCTACAGAGAAAATAAATACTGCTTTTGCTATTTTGCTTCATGTTCTTTAGATGAAAAACTTGGTGATTTAAGGTGTAATTTCTTTTCCATTTTGGTCTTGATTTTATTTTTCTGTTGTTGTTATTACGGTAATGCTGATTTACAACACTGTATATGGTTTGGATATAAGTTAACATCTCCCCAGATGTATGTAACCAATCTAAGCCCACCACCAAGGTAATAGTAATCTACCACAGTCCACTTCACCCCTTGCTCCCATCCCTACCCCGCCTCCTTTGGCAGCCTCAGTTCTGCAGTCAGATTCCAAGTTTGTTTTGTTTTGTCTGTATCTTTGCTTCGTTTCTTTATAGTCCACATATGTACGAAAGCATCTATGATTTTTCTCCCTCCTTCTGACTTATATTGTTTCACATAATCCTCTCAAGTTCTATCCATGTGAAAAAAATTGAAGATTTTGTCTTTCTTTTGTTTTTATTTTTTTAAAATAGCTGAGCAAAACACCATTATGCATCTATACCACATCTTCTTTATCCACTTCTCTGTCCTGGACACTTACAGTTGTTTTATAATAGTGCTGCAGTGAGTATAGGAGTGTATATAACATGAATTACTATTTTTATGTTAGATATACAGAGATCAGGGGTGAGACTTCTAGGTCATATGACAGATATACATTTAGTATTTTGAGAAACTTCCATACTATTTACAAGGCTGATGCAGTTTATATTCCAAATTAACAGCATATGAGGGTTCCTTTTTCTCCATATCCTCACCAACATTTGGTCTTTCTGGTCTTTTTGATATGGATCATTCTCAGATGTGTGAAGTGAAATCTAACTGAGAGTTGTTATCATAAATGGTTATTGGATATTGTCAAATGCTTTCTCTGCATTTTTTGAGATATGATTTTTGTCTTTCCTTTTGTTAATGTGGTGAATTAAATTTACTGATTTGCGATACTGACCGATCCTTGCACCCCTAGAATAAATCCCACTTGAACGTTGTATGACCCTTTCAATGTACTGTCTGACTCTATTTGCTAAGTTATTGTTGAGGATTTTAGCATTTATATTCATCAGAGACATTGGTCAGTAGTTCACTTTTTTGTGTAATGTCCTTGTGTATTTTTGGCAATGGGGTAATGTTAGCTTTATAAAGTATGTTTTGGAATCATCCCTTCTTCTTCAATATTTTGGAAAAGTTTGAGAGGGATGAGGATTAAGTCTTCTTTGAAGGTTTACAGAACTTTCTGGTGAAACCATCCAGTCATTGGCTTTTGTTTCGGGAATATTTGATTGCCATTTCAATTTTCTTGCTTGAAATTGGTCAGTTTAGGTTTTCTATTTCTTTCTGATTCAGTTTTTGAGCTTCTCGGTTGTAGATGTCTGTTTCCTTTCCCAAGTTGAGGAAGTTCTCAGTTATTATTTCTTCAAATAAAATTTCTGTCCCTTTCTCTCTTCTTCTCTCATGCTGTTTCTCTTGATACTGTCCCATTTCTCTCTTATCTTCCTTTTTTAAATTCTTTTTTCTGATCTCCTTAATGATTTCACTATCTGATTCATTAATTGTAATTCATCATTTCAGTCCTCTGTTTCATCAAGTCCACTATAAAAAGCCCTCTATTGTATTTTTTTTGTTCAACTATTGCATTCTTTATATGATTTCTATTTGAAACTTTTCATATTTTCTCTATCCTTGTTGTAGTTCTCATTTTGTCCATCCATTGTCCCAATTTTTGTTAGTTTCATTAAGACTGATATTTTGAAACCTTATTTCAGTAGCTTACTTAGTTCTGTTGCAACAGGTTCTTTTCCAGATTTTGTGTTGATCCATTGACTGTGGTGAATTCCTCTGGCTCTTATTATGTTTGGGGTTCTCTTCATTATTGTGGCTTAAGTTAAAAACAGTTTATCTTCCCAGTCCTAATGTAAGAGTCCTGTGTTAGAATTGGAGGTTACTGACAGTGTTAGCCTTAGATGCTAATTTTCCGGTGCTTGTTGGTTGAAACCTAAGAGTCAGGATGACTGGAGCTTAAAAATCAATTCAAGGGCCTCCCTTGTGGCACAAGGCGTTAAGCACCACACTGTGGGGTTTCTACAGTGAGATCAATTGAACTGCAGTGCAAGATGAATCCCAGGCCCAGAAAGGGACCCATATGGTGCAGCAGACCTCTCCTGCCTCATCTGCTGCTCCCCTCAGCAGTGTATTTCAGTAGATCTGCCTATTCTGCTCCCCACTCTGTCTCTGATGAATCCTCTCACCCCCTGCGCCTCTGGCCTGTACCCCAGCTCTTGTGTGCATAAAAATATAAAATCTTTTTTAAAAAATCAATTTGAGGTGATCGTCCAAGAATATAACCTACAAGGCAGGATCCAGGGAAGCAGGAAATGAGGAGGCTGCTGCTGTAAAGTGTCAAGGGCACAGGTCTCCCTAGGTTCTATACTGCTTTAGCTAAGGGAAAATCTTCAAACACTGAGCTCAAATCAGATTCTACTTCAAAATGTTTTCTCAGAAGGCTTAGATTGCAGGTAACCCCTCAGCTGAAGCCTGCTTCTGATCTCAACAAGTTCTGCAGAGTTTTTGCCTTGGAAGTTCAGGTAAGAGCAGAGTAGGCAGGGGACTGTAAGCTTGAGCTGCTATAGGTGGTTGTGTAATTTTAGTAGCAGGGCAGGCTACTCAGAAGCCTCATGAGTCTAGGAGAGAGAGCAGTAGATATGTTGGGGTTCCATGGGAGCTGGCTGAAGGCAAGCTTTGCATGCTTTTGACTCCACTTCCAGCAAATTCTGCAGACATGATTTTCTCTAGGAGACTCATGCTCCCATGGTTGCTGTGGGCAAGTAAATCCCAGAAAAGCCCACAGAACTTGGGTGAGGGATGGGCCGGTAATTAACCCAGTGCCTGGACATTGCTCCTGTTGGGACAGACTGTGTCTCACACTTTCCTACCTTTACAGCTATAAAGATACAGTTTGTTTTGCTTAAAGGGGGAAGATACAACTCTAGAATCCTGTCAGTCTTCACACCCCAGTATAATTTCTAATAATTTGTCTTAACTTGATGGTTCATGGTTGAGTAGAACTTAAGAACTAGAGTGATATGAGCATAGTCAAGAAAATATCTCATATGATATAAATCACTAATATGATATTCTCAAAGTGCTTTGTGAAAAACATGAAAAGTTTGACCCCTAGTCTTTAAGAAAGAAAATATAAAGGTTAAAGTTAAAATCATCATAAATCCTAAGCTGTCTTCTTTCCCATAATTTTATCTTACTGTTCAACATTAAAGGCCCTCCCTTGTCCTCATAAAATTATCAATGAAGAAGTGAAACATTGAATCCAGGATCAATGAAAGTCTTGAGAGAAGGATAGAGTAAGAATTCATATACTAAATATAACTCTTCCATTTCAATTACTGTCCTGACACAGTCTTGCTAGAACGACCTGTAAAAACATAAAAACCAGGGTGCAACTCTGGATTCCACTGTTCACTAGTTGCTAGTCAGATCATTAACCACTGGCTCAATATGAACTCACTTATAAAAATAACAGTCATGTTTAACAAAAGCATTTAATGAAATGTGTGTCAATCAGAATAGGCTAGGCTACAATATGGCCATTAAACAATTCCAAAATCTTAGTGGCTTAAAACTACAAGTTTTATTTTTCTCTCATGTGCCAGGCTCAACATAATTGGACAGCAGACTGTTATGCTCCACATCACCTTCTCTCCAGGCCCCAGGCTCACATAGTATCCACCATCTGCAATATTGCCAGACTGCCAAAGAAAGAAATGAAAATGTAGCAAGTTGTACACTGAGTTTTAAAGTTTTGACCCAGAAGTAATACATGCCACTTCTGTTCATATTTCATATCATATTTCAAGAAGGTGAAAAAGTACAAGTATAATAATAGTGATAGCTCACTGCACTGAGGGCTTATCCTGTTTGGAGTATTCTGCTAAAACTTTGCTACAGTCATTTCATTTAATTTTCAACTGGAAAGTACTTTGCTGTCAGACACAGTAATTTGTCTTCCCAATATCCACTCCTCCATTTTATTATAATGACAAACATAGATGAGATTTCATTTAGGATAAAGTGTCTAAAGCTCACATTATCATGAAATCTATGAGGACAGGTGAAAAACTTCTGGTCAAACTACAGTAGGGACTCAAAGAATTCCACTGAGCCTGGAATCACACTGAATATTGCACTGAGGATGTGCAGATCGCAGGTGCTTTGCTTGTGGGTACACTACGGCAATAACACTTAAAGTAGAGAGGGAAGAGTCCTATACTCACAAAATACAAACAACAATGTAAACCAAAATTACCTCTATCAGAAAAAATAAAATGGGCATTTTAACAACGTTAATTCTTCCAACAGATGAGTAGGAAATATCTTTCTACTTCTTTGTAGCTTTTATTTCTTTAAACAATGTCTTACAGTTTTTATTGTACAGGTCCTTCACTTCCTTTGTTAAGATTAGCTCTAGATATTTAATTATTTTGATCCAACAGTAAATGAATATTTATTTATTTCATTCTCTTCTAGTTAATTGTCTGCACATAGGTACACAACTGATTTTCATAAGTTTATTCTGAAACCTGCCACTATTGTACTGACATTATTTCTAACAGTTTGGTGGCATCTTTAGGCTTTATACACATATAATCATGTCATCTGTAAAGTCAAGGTTTTTTTACTGATATAACTTGGGTAATACAATTTTACTTATTAGACCTCAGTTATCTCACATGAATTGCAGTAGTTGATTAGGTTATATTTACTACTTTTTAACCTTTATATTTAATAAATAACTTTACTATTTTATTGTGATGATGAGAGCAAGTTTTAGAAACATAACCAACCATTCTTTACACACCATCCCTATAGAACAACTAATTATGTTTAATATCTATCTTCTCTTAATATCTATCTTCTATTAATATTTATCTTCGTTTAATATCTATCTTCCCAAGGCAACCTGACTCTTCAAAGTATGATCATTCCCACACTGGTCACTGTGCTTCAAGCACAAAACAAGGGATCTCCTTGGTATATACTAAGTGATGGGTAAAATCTTAAACATTATTCTGCCTGAAAACAAGGGTAGAAGGAAAAAATCACTTTGAATTCCTTACAGCAGTTACTTTTGATTCTTTAATATGGAAACAAAGTGACTATTTTATGTAGGCAATTCTAGGCTTAACTAAATAAAACCGCCCTCACCACTGAGAGCTGTGTTTTGATTACTGATCTTGTGATCTGACAAGTTTTCAGTCTTAGAACTTAATAAAAACAAAAGTAAATACTAATCTTGTAAAAGAGGATTTTCTGGCATGAGTGAGGACAATGCAGTTGGTAATATTTTATTGAAAACAAATAGAATCTAAAACTGGTGTAAAAAAATTAAAATTACTCTTGTTCTTCTAAGTCTTGTGTGTCATTTGTTTGGCAGGGTTGCCTTCCTCCCTAAAGTAATTCAGTGACTCAGCTTCCTTCCCTCTCTATTTACTTGGCTTCCTCCCAACGATACCCAGTCAGCGGACAAAAATCACGATAGTGCATGGAAACTGTTTATGATCCATGCAGAAAAGATGTTCATGCCAATTACATTCAGACTCACCGGTGAGAGCTTAGGAACACTGCTGCATCTAATGCAAGGGAGACTGTTAGAAATGTAGACCATCACCTTTACCACCACACAAAGTCTCTCGAAGGACTCGATAAAGAATTTCACTAGACAATTGGTTTTTGCAATGCTTGCATTACAATTCAGTAATGTGCAATTCTACATGAAAAATTAGAGACACTACTTCAGTGGAATAATTAGCAGTTGCCTTCATATATTTACTCTGGTCTTCCTATTACTCCCAGCCCATTTTCAAGCATTGGCTCTTTTCCCTTCATGACATTAAGATTTGGGAACATAAACTGAACCCCTCCTGAGAAATTCAGTGTGGCGCTGCCAATGATATTCTTAATTCAGCTTTTGTCGAAAATTCTTATCTCCATAAAAAGCTCATCAATAGAAGATACTGCAATGCTAATTCAATCTCAGCCTCTGTACTAATCCACGTTATTTCCATTAGGAGAGAAGTTCATTACAAAGAACTGTATGTATTCATTACAAAGACTGTATAAGCATAAAAAACACAGAATTAGAAAGACATTTAAATTTAATGTAATGAGCCAGTGGCTTCTATATTCCCCTTATTATCTTCAAATGCCAAATGAAACTTTCAGTAATGGGTACTAGCCAGTACCCATTTCATGATTATTTCACATGTGCCCAAAAGTTAACTAAAATGATTGCCTTGGTTAAAATAATTGAAGATCCTCTGTAAACTGATTTATTTTGTGTATCTGCACATTTTCAATAAACAAGCACCTGGAAAAATTTGGGAATATTTTCTTTATATAAGAGAAAATGAAAAGAAAAAATTAGAATCAAGTGGAGAAAACATTGTGAAATTATATCATGTTAGTTTATATATTTGCTCCTGAAATTTAGACTTGTAAGACTGGTGTTCATTTTATAAACATTTACATACAGGTATTTACCCATTTTTTTAATTTAAAACCATTTTTTATTCAGTAAAACATTAATTTTTAAGAGTCAGGGATTATGTCTCTCTTTTTCAAAATTATGTCTTTATTCCTATGCAGCACATTTTAGACATTCAAACTTATTTTAAATGTTAAATATGTATAAAACTTGATTTCAGTTACTAGGCTCACCCTAACATTCCCCTTCCCCCCGCAAACAAACACCTCTCACAGATTTTTGTGTACTTAAGAAAAATAACAGTTTCTGTTTCAATTATTCTAGTTATTTTTCAAATTGATAAATGTGAAGTCTTCTTCCACATATCACTGCCATTATGAAAATCTTAAATAAGGGTCAAAAGTTTTGTGAACACATGAAATCTATTTTACCATAGGATATTAATAAACTTTGAAGGGAGGAATAATATTCATGGTGTTAAGAATATACTTAAAGAAGACTGAGTTTAAAAACTGTATTTTTTTTCCTTGAGAGAAAGCCAATACCATTATTTTATAACATATAAAATACATAAGATTATATTAAATGAAAACTAATTTATACTTCAACCACTTATTTATGTGAATTATTCTGAATAATTATATATATAATTAATAACTTTAACAATTGTGTGGTTATTCCACAATGTTTTTCAGTTCATTTTTACATTCTAATATTCTATCACACACATATTTTACTACACACAAACACCCATACACACACACAGACACATACCCCAGATATTCTCCTCCTTATTCTCACTGCTTTATCACCATCATCTCTATGACCACCTCAACCTAACCTCAAAAGTAAATTTACAGAAAGATAATCAGAATATGACTTATCAAATATATACTATTGACCACTCATGAAAAAATTTATTTTGAACAGAGATTATTTTCACTGGGATTGAGTCAATTAACCTTGTAACTTCTGGTCTCTTAAAGAAGTAGCTGTTACATAAAACATTTAAGATTGGAAATATCTGTAAGATTTGCCATATATCTTCTCTAATGATTAAGAGTTTATTTCTTTCATTCTCCAAATATTAAAAAAAATTCATCTTGGAAACATTTTGGAACAACAAAACTGCATTTGAGTCAGACATCACATTATATCAAACTGTATTCATATATTCATCATCTTTTAATTTCTTGAAAGCTGATTGACTGTCATTAATTATATACTATTATTATTGAGAATTATAGAAAATGAGTTTATTATCACAATTCCATTATTATTGTACTTATTAAAAGTAAAAGTAAGAATGCCACTGATAAGCATACAGATGATTGAAAAATGACAATGAAAAAATACTACAAATCATTTCTCATTGTTCATACTTGCAATGACATGGGTTAAACCACTGTCTCAAAACAAAACTTCAAAAATATGAGAGATAATATAGGCAGTGTGATAGGCAAAATTATGATACATCCTAAGATTCTGAACCTCTGATTACTCAATCAGACACTAAGCTAAGCACTAAGCTGTGAATAGACTTTGCAGATGAGATTAAGGTTGACCCTTAAATAATTTTATCATGGATTTTTTGGTGTGGTAATGTAATCAAATAAGCCCATAATAGAAAAGGAGGGATAAAGAAATGGCAGAAGAGCAAGGCAAGAGATAAGTAAAAGAGAAAGTTAACAAGATCTGAAGTATGAAATGGGACTTCCCCTGCCCTTACTGACTTTGAAGGAAGTCATGAGATGGAATTTTATATGTCTCCAAAGTCTGGGAACAATCAACAAGCGAATCAACAATCCTACAGGAACATGGAACTGAATTCTGTCAACAACCTGAATGAGTGAGGAGGAATTCTCCCTCAGAGCCTCCAGAAAGGAAGGAAGTTTTAAACACATCTAGAGTTTGGCCTTAGAGTACTCCTAAATAAGAACCCACTAAGTTCTTTGTGTCCTGACCCAAAGTCACCATGACATAATAAATTTGTTTTAAGTCTGTGTTAATTCATTCAGGCAACAATGAAAACCAAATTTAGGTTAACAGACACACTCAATAATGTGTATGTTGTTGATACAGAGTCCTTAATGCTTAGTATAGAAACTGGCATGTGAATTGCAATGTATAAACATTTGATGCATTGATAGATGAAGTTTTTCATTGTATTATATTCTAAAAGTAGAGGAAAAATATTCTAAGTATAGACCAAACAGTTACTACATGGTTTCTTGAGTAAAATCAAGCCATCTTTATGACATTTTGAAAGTGAAGATATTGGTCCTTTTATGTTAGAATCAAGTAAACAGTTCAAGAAGGGGCAAGATCATATAAGGGATGGATATTTCCAACACCCAACTTATCTGATTCTTTAAGTCTTCGAAAAAACATGTAGCATTACTAGGCCTGATAATGAAAAAGTACAACAAGATACTCAATATTCCTCTGAAAAAAAAGTTAATGCATTAATAGGTCATATTCTTTTTAAAAAATGAATATAGTCATTCACAAAATTAGAAGCACCATGAAAGAGCTCAGTATCTCTGTTTTCATAATTAGTGTAGATTAAAGTTAGAGTCATAGTAATTATTCTCCAATTAAACATTTCAAGTTTAATAGAATCTGCTAAGTTGCCAAGAGCCAAGCTACCCAAAGACAAAATGAAATGTGTAGGAACATTTCTCTCCTAAAATATCTAATGGCTAGAATGTGACTTGCTCCATTTACTCTGTGAATGAATATCATCAGTTGAACAGTCACATCTTTGAAAAGAAAGTTAAGCTGGTTCCTGAGCACACCAGGGTGAGGAGATGGCACACGGAGTATGTTTATCCTGAGGGCACCGCACAGAAATACCAAATACATGAGGGCACTTGGAAATGCACCTCTGTCCAAGCCCACCTCTGCCAGAAGTCATTCCAAGATGGCCACACACAGGCTAACCAGAGCACAAAGAGCATGCCCAATGATACAGAACCGCAGAGTGAGGTCTATTCTAGTTTTGGTGTAGAAAGTGAGACAAACAAAACCCCCATTTACTAGGGGATTTCTTTAAGGGCTAAGGGATCTGGTTCTCCTTTTAGTATAAACTCAGTTCAGATGTACTGTGCCAGTACTTTGGGATAAGAGAGGCAACTGGTGAAATAAACTAGAGGAAAGGAAAAACATTAAAATGTTTACATGTGCTGAAAATATTGAAAGGAAAGCAAACTAATTTCTACCTGTCAGATTATGCTTTACTATTGATGACATATGAACTACTAATTTCCATGAGTCATGGCTCAAGTGAGTACTCTGATATAAAATAATGGGTCAAGAATTTTTGCATTTTATTATACTATTCCCCCAACCAAAGTTAAATATTACCTGGCTTTTATTCTCCCTTTATCCCTCCCACAATTAAAATTAAAAAAGAACTCTTAAAACCCAGTGACTGTACTTAATTTTATTTCACTTAGCAGTCAACTATCCATTTGAAACATCACTAGTCTATTATAATTTCCTGTTGAAATGTTAACAGCATTCATCTCAGAATGATCCAGATAATCAGAGATCCAAATTACCACTCTTAATTGACTGCATAAATCATGTGAAATAAAAATATACCCATCAGCGAATATTTTATACCCTCATTGAGAAAAGAGGAAAGTGAAGTATAAAGACTGACACAAACACAAACTTAATAAGTGACTAAACCAGAATCTGATTCCAAAACAAGGTAGATTCTTAACATTTGCCCTATCTTTCCAACCAAATTATGGTTCAGGCAGTTAAAAAAAAAAAAGATTATTTTATACTGTGTTGCAACAGAGGAGTCTCTGGGTTCATAAATAATTGGTTCAACTATTATCTTTACAACATTTTGTTTCTCTGAGCTAGACATGGCTATTTAGGCTTTCTCTATTCTGTTTCCTCATATGGAAAATAGGATAATTGTAATACCTACTTAATTGTGCTTTATTAGGGGTAAATGAGATCATACATGTAAAGTATTAACTCCAGTATCTGACACCTGGAAAATGCCCTTTAGAACTTAGCAGAGACCATAATTATTGTCACCCGCTACACAGAGTAGCTAAAACAAGAACACAATGCAAATACTTAGATAGAAATTATGATTGTCAGTAGAATAATCAAATGTCAACTACCAACCTAAAAGAACAGAGCCAGTTAGTTTAGCATCATGAACATTTCCCTTTGCATTTCTCTAACCATAATCTCCTATCAGAAGACTTGTTAAAATGGATAACTGGAAAACATAATGCATAATGGATAATGCACATTTATTTGTTTGAAAAGCTGAAGAGATTTGTTTTATCAAGAATCACTACAAGCTGATATGAAATGAAGATGGAAGCAAATTCCCTTTTCTTTAGCTTCGGGTAGTCAAGACTGGCAGTGCCACATAAATTCAAGAGAGGCTGTTGACAATGTAGTGGTGTGCACTGCAGGGGAATGGCAGAGCTTAAGAGAAAAACAGAGGTGATGCCAATAAATTAGAATGGGGAAGTAAGCATCAGGAACCGCCAAGAGTTACGTGGTAGTCATTCAATATGAAAGCAAGCAATCAGACATTCACAGCACAGGCATGTACTACCATGCTGGGTTCTGTTCTTTTGAAGGAACCTATTAAATGACAAGGGCAACACTAAAACCCACCAAATGCCTGTCATCTGGTGTTGAAATATAGCCTCACTGACGTGAATTATGGCCACCTAAAGATGCTACAGGGGCACATTACAAGTCATAAGACTAGCTAAAGTGCCTGGGAATTCTCACCATTGTGAGGCTTTGCAGAGGAGAGAATTAAATGATTTTTTTTTCACCTTTGTACAGTCAGTCATTCCTTTTTAAACTTTGAAGAAATTGCCTCTACTGTCAGTGTTTAGCAATAAAGGATAAGCATGGACAAAGTGCGAAAGAAAGAAAAGCTATAAAACAGCACAAAGGATGATCTGGCTTCTTAAAAAAGTAATATAACAGGTCCAAAAATCAGAACATGGGTCATCAGACTCATTTTCCAGACAAGCAAACTATGGCTCATGCGGTACTGTGACTTGCACAGCTAGTGGCAGAGCTGACACAGAGGTGCCGTCTTTCTGCCCATTTTAAAATGTCACACCAGTGCCACATGACAATTTTTAAGCATCCTGTCCTTTGATTCAGTGTAAGAGGTCAAATTCTCAGATAGACCCTAAGATTGTTATGCCTTTATGTAACATACCTTTCAATTCACCATAAGAACTTCCAGTTTTGTTTTGTTTTTTTTAAAGAACTTTCAGTTATTAAGATACTGCTCTGAGAAGTTTTCTAGATGTAAAATGGCAAAAGACTTGACTTAGGAAAGGAGATTATCATCAGGGGCCTGACCTACCAGATAGGCCCCTATTATTCCCGGTGAGAGAGTTTTGAATCACAAAGGGAATTTGACATTCGGAAGTATTACTATCTGAACTGTGGTCACCATCCCCCAAATTCATATGTTGAAACTCTAACACCCATTTTGACTATATTTGTTGAAAGGGCCCTCTAAGACTGTAAAAAAGGTTAAATGAGCTCATAGTGGAATAGGCACAACAGTGTGTGTGTGCGTGTGCGTGTGTGCATGCATGTGCATGTGTGTTTCTATGCCTTTCCCCCATCTCTCTCTCTTTAATGTACACACACTCACAAACACAGCAGAGGCCATGAGATACCAGAGCAAGATGGTAACGATTTATAGCCAGAGAGAGAGTTCTCACCAGAAACCAATCTTAGAAACACATGATCTTGGACTTACATTTTTCAGAATTGTAAGAAAATTAATTTCCTCACCCAGGTTATATAATAGCACCCTTAGAAGACTAACAGAGGAATATTCTCCACTGCAAATTTTGCAGATGGGCAGGGTATGTGCCAAGGGATATGGAAAGTGGTCTCCAGCTAAAAGTCACCAAAGAACTATAATGGAAACTCAGTCCTACAGCTGCAAGGAACAGGATTCTGATTCAATCACGTGATTTGAGAAGTTATCAATTAAAACTGACTACTTGTCATTCATAAGCAGACATGCTATGCAAGGAAAGATAAACCAATCAGTACTAAGTGGTCAAGCCCAAATTAAAACTATTATATGATTCTGATAATAGACCTCTGAAAACAGCACAATATACTGGCTGAATTAAGCCAATCTGAGATGCCTTGGACTCCATGCCCATGGGGTCTCCAAAGCCTTCTCCAGGCACCAAAATCTTTTGGAATCTGCGACTGTGGAGGTTTTGACATCAAAAGGGAAGTTCTGGACCACATACAACCTTCTCCCATGGACCTCCAGTGTGATCTCACATTGGTCTCCTGAACCTTAGCTTAGTGGTTTGTAAAACCATCTTTTACTATCAATTGAATTGTGTGTTTATACTGTTGTTATGTAGAGTCTCCCCAATAAAGTCATGTGATTATATGTGACTGACAAGTCATAAGGGAAATCTCCCTATGTGGGGGAAGTTAGCATGTTTGAGACCTGAACCAGATGTTACAAAAACTGACACCTTGGTTTTAGTTTTGTGATAACCTAAGCATGGAAGCCACATGTGCCTTGCCCAAACTTCTACCTTACAGAACAATGAGTTAATAAAGGGGTTTTGGCCTAAGATAAATTTGTGCTAAATTTGTAGTAATGTTTTACAACATGACAGAACTCTAATACACTCAACAATATTAATTTTATTTTGTAAAGCACTTATCAAGGTGTAAGTGACGTACATAAAAACTTTAATACTTAATGTATACTATTTGATGAGTTTGAACATATACATGTACCTGGGAAAACTCACTGCAATCAAAGCAATAATACCTTCAGAAGTTTCCTTAATTTTTAAAATTTCATCAAAAAAAAAATGTTTTCCTTGTCTTCTATGTGGTTTGAAGTATGAGGGGTATCATCAGTATTTGTTACTCTGTGACTGTCTTTTTTCAATTAGCATAATATATTCTAGTTTATCCACATTTTTCTGTACCGTACTGTCACATAAAAATTAAAAGTCAACAGTAATAAGAAATTCTGTAACTATAAAATGTCCTTAATGACACACAATAAAAAAAAGATATAAAATCTGACACGAATATCATACAGTGCAGAAGAGAAAGAGAAATGAGTAAATATAAGAGATATAAAGTGTACAATATTTGTACACAATAGAAGTTAAACTATTATTACCTTAAAATAGATAATTAAATTTATAAGGTGGTTGCTATCAGCTCCAAAGTAGCCATGAAGTAAATACCTGTAGTAAATACACAACAGAAAAAGAATCAAAGCATATCACTACAAAATATCAATAAATCACAAAAAAAGATGGCAAGAGAAAAAAAGATGGAGAAAAGAACCATAAATCAGAAAGAAAAAAATTAATGATAACAGTGAGGCTTTATCTATCAGTAATTCTTTTAAGTGTAATTAGATTAAAGCCTCCAGTCAATAGCACAGAACAGCTGAATGGATAAAGGTAATGCAAGAGCAACACTATGCCATTTCTAGAAACTCAGTTTAGGACTACAAAAACATATATGCAGAAAAAAAAGCAATGGAAAAAGATGCTCCATGCAAATGTCAAACAAAAGAAAGCAGTATTTATATCGGACAAATTAAGTCAAAAATGATCACAAGGGACAAAAAAGGTCATTATATAATGATAAGCAGTTCAGTTGATCAAGAAGATATGACAACTATAGATACGTATGTACCCAACATCAGATCACCTAAATATATATGTAGCAAACATTGACAGATTCAAAAGAAGAAATAGACAGCAAGGAAATAATAGTAGGACACTTTAATACCCAACTTTCAATATTTCATAGAACATCCTGTAAGGAAAAAATAGACTACACTAAAGACTAACTGCATTTATAGTAGCAGAATACACACTTTTTTCAAGTGCTCATGTAACTTTCCTCAGAACAAGTCACATGTTGGATCACAAAACAAGCCTCAACAAATTTAAGAAGACTGAAATCATATTGAGTATCTTTTCCAAGTACAATGGAATGAAACTAGAAATCGAGTCTGGGTTAGGGACCTCATGCAACCTCTGTGTAGGACTACGAATAGGCAACTTGAACAGACAGTAAAAGGTTGAAAAAGAATCCTACAAGTTAATGGACCCAAAAAAAAAAAAAAAAAACAGGAACAGCTATACTTATATCAGACAAATAGACTTCAAACTAAAAAAGGTAAAAAGACAAAGATGGACACTACATAATGGTTAAGGGCACAACATCAAGAAGACATAACACTCATCAACATATACACACCAAATGAAGGTGCACCAAAATATACCAGCAATTACTATCAGCTCTGAAAGAAAACATTAAAGAAAATATATATATATATAGGAAGATTCAACACCCCACACTCACCAATGGACAGATCAACAAGACAAAAAATAAAGTTACCAGAGCCCTAAATAAAGACCTAGAACTCATGAGCTTAACAGATATTTATAGGACACTACACCCAAAAATATCAGATATACTTTGTTCTCAAGTACACATGGATCATTCTTCAGAATGATCACTACTGGGCCACAAGACCAACATCAACAGATATGGTAAGAACAAAATCATTCCAACTATATTCTCTGATCATAAAGGCATCAAACTAGAAATAAATCATGAAAAGAAAACAAGAAACCCACCAGTATCATGGAGATTTAAACCCACACTACTAGAAGATCAATGGATTACAAAGGCGATCTTAGAGGAATTTAAAAAATATTTTGAACTGAATGACAATAAGGACACCACATTTCAAAATTTATGGGACACAAAAAAGCAGTTTATAGGATGGAAGTTTATAGCAATCCAGGCCCACATCAACAAAAAGAAAAAACTCAAAGAAACAACCTAATCGCCCATCTCAATGAACTAGAAAAGGAATAACAAAAGAATCCAAAAACCAGTAGAAGGAAATAATAAAATTAAAGCAGAAATAAATGAAATAGAAATCAAAACAAACAACCCAAAAGATCACTGAAACCAAAAGTTGGTTCTTTGAAAAAACAAACAAATACATAACCTCTAGCCAGACTAACAAAGAAAAAAAGGAGAAAACACAAACAGGATCATAAACAAAAGAGAAATCACAACAGCCTCAGAAGAGATTAAAAGAATAATCAGACAATACTATAAACAGTTATATCCTAACAAGCGCAACAATTTAGAAGAGATAGACAAGTTTCTAGAACGATAAAACCATCCAAAGCTAAACAAAGAAGAAATAGAACACTTAAACAGGCCAATTACAAGCAGTGAAGTCAAAGTAGTAATTAAAACACTCCCCCAAAACAAAAGCCCAGGATCAGACGGCTTTACAAATGAATTTTACCAAAAATTCAAAAAGAAACTAGGGGGCCTCCCTGGTAGCGCAGTGGGTTAAGCAACGCACTATGAAGCAAACCACAGCCACTGCAGCACAAGTTCGATCCCTGCTGCTGGCCAGGGAGGGGA